>CM077293.1:50261125-50397257 GCA_039654925.1 Anguilla pacifica
ACACACTCATTAATTGCCACATCAATTTGGTTGCAGTACATCTGGATGCTCACACTCATTACAGGCTCTGAGTGCCCATTTTAACAGCACGCACATTCTATCACAACACCATCAGTCAGCAGATGCACTCATACATATACATGCCATGAGTGTGTGCTTTGGTTCAGCACACACACACACACACATGGACACATGCACACACATTGATGCACATGCACACACACACACACGCTCACACACACACGTGCACCCATGCGCACACACTGGGCCGCACCCAGGAAGCAGAGATGTCTGGTTGTCACAGGATGGCCCTGTGAACAGCAGTTGTCGTGGTAATCCCACCATGTCAACCACTCAGGAAACGTGAGGGCCAATAGGATTCCTACGCCCATGGCGTTCGGTCCTTTTCACGGTGACCCTCTAGAGATGACCCGGGATGTGTGGGGGGGGGGACGGAGCGAAGAGGGGGAGAGCCCGTGTCAGAGGGGGCTCTTCCATATTAGGGTACCCGCTCTTTCCCCGGCCCCGGAGTCCCGGCGTGCCCGGTGTGCCCGGCGTGCCCGGTGGCGGGAAGGCTGCGGTTGTTGTGTTGCCGGAGTGCCGGAAACGGGCATGGCAGCGGTGGCGGGGCTGAGATTCCTGGCCCCGGTGCTCCCTGACGGTGAGCCGCCGCCCGCTTGCCCGAGCGCCCCCCCCCCCCCCCCCCGAGCCGCCACCGAGCCGCGGGACGCTGAGAGCCGGCTCTCGCGGAAGGCCCGGCCCTGCGGAACACGGCGCAGAGGAAGATTAATGGCGCCTCCTAATGAGGCATCCATTCACCGCCGTGTTCTCGCCAGCCACACGGACGGAACGGGACGGGGAGAGAGAGAGGGAGAGAGGGAGGGGGAGGGAGGGAGAGGGGGAGGGAGCGGGAGAGGGAGAGGGAGGGGAGGGGACGGGAGAGGGAGAGGGAGAGAAATGGCAAACGTACCACAGCAACAAATGGGTTGTGTGTATTAGCTTATGAGCCAGAGAAGGCCTGAGTCTTGTTTCTCAGTTCAATCTTGTTTTCTTTTTTTTTTCTTTTTCCCTGCTCTCGTTCATCAGACGAAGAAGGAAAACCGCAGCCGGTGTTCATGTGCGCAGTCTCTCTCGAGTTTGGGGGGTCAGAGTTATTTATTTATTTATTTTACCCCCCCCCCCCCCATGCGCAGCAGTTAATGGTGGTGAGACACGCCTTTATGAAGTGTCAGAGTGATAAGATGGGGTAAGCGTTGGGTCCAAGTGGGTGAATATGGACTGAGCTTTGTGCGGTCTATTAAACAAAGCAGCCGTGCATTTCTGTGGGGGGGTGGGTGCTGGGGGGGGGTTAGGGTGGGGGGGAGTGGGTGCTGGGGGGGGTTAGGGTAGGGGGGGTGGGGGGTAATGGGACCTGGTTGTAGGGGAAGATATTACGCAGATGAGTCTTCAACAGCAGTCTCTTTTCTGTTGGGGCAGTTGAGTCTAATTGGTCGGCTTCCACACAGTCCAGCTGCTCCAACATGCGCCTCGGCAGTTCCGGGTCTCTGACTGGCTGGATGGTCCGCCCACCCCCTGCGTCTGATTGGACCGATTCTCTGCCATTCTCTTCCTGTTTTTTTTTTTTTCTGCATCGGGTGATTGCCGCTTCCGCTGATAATTGCAATGCGTGAGATAACCACGATGAATAAAATGTCAAACGGTATCGAGACCCCAAACATCACGTTCGAGTGCACGAATTAATGTGCCGCACGTGTTACAGGGTGCTCATAATTCACAGAACTGAGAGCGGCGGAGATGAACCTTCCGGAATTGACACGATGCGCTCTGGCCTTTGGAAAAACACCGGTTGCATTTCTGTAAAATCTGCAGTGTGCTTTATGTAACTATTAGCGAACCTACTCAGCCCACTGTGACTGAGGTGGGATTTTATTTCGGCCATTAGCTATTTTAATGGTACAAATGACGCACATAACAAGAGTGTGATTACTAAAGTCCTCCCGCATCCGTCAAAATTCTTGCGTATGCTAATCAGGTGCACTTTAGTTTGCGACTCGGAAAGCACATTAAAGCGAAGTCGTCGACATTTTGACCCTGTCCTTTCAGCACTCATTACAGCTTGCGATTCCCGTAGACCCATCAGCTAGAGTAGCTTTTACACGCACAGAGTGAGGCTCCACAGAACAGAAGTGGGTTCTTCTTCTTTTTTTTTTTGTTTTGTTTGTTTGTTTTAGACTCGGTCGCCGTTAGTTAAGCAGGAAGGGGAACGGGTCCCTGCTCATGTTGACTCTGAGCACTTTGCTTCCCTCTTCAGTGCGAGGGGCCCAACGAGGTGTTAAAACAAGCGAATTTACGGCTGCCTCCTGTGGCCCCTGAATAATCAACACGGCAAGGCTCGGGCAAGAAGGAAAAAAAAAGAGAAGGAAAAAAAACAAGAGCAGACTTTTGTTTTTTGCGAGTGCAGGGCTGCAGAGTGGAGAGGAGCGGGGGGGGGGGGGGGGGTGTTCTTGGGGAAGCGTGCCGGGCCGTTTCGTTTCGGTTCGGTTCTGGGGCGGCCTCTGGAGGTCGCGCTCCCGCAGAACCGTCGGCCCGGACCCGGGCGGCGTGCGGGGGGTCAGCGGTCCGGCTTCGGCGCGGATTTCACCGTGATTCACGTTTTTAGGCCCCTTGCCGTTTGAGAGCCGTTTCGCTGAGCCAGATCCGAAGGGGCTTCGGAACGCCTGCGGAAAGGGGGTGGGGGGGGGTGGGGGGGTTGGGGGGGGGTTCAGCTGCTGAATTGGGGAAGCAGGGGAGGAATTCCAGGTACGGTAAAAGGGGAACGAGGGGAGACGCTGCAGGGATATTAAGATGGGTGGGAGGCCAGGTTTTAATGGGCATGATGTCGTCCTCAGTGATTTATCCGTGCGATTACACAGCCTCACGCTCACAGACTGACCATTAATATTCAGAGCAAGACCACAGCCTGTCTGGGTGCAGGCCACTCTCGTGAGTGTTTGCGTGTGCGTGCGTCTGTGTATATGCACTCGTAGTTGTGCAGGTGTACGTGAATTTGCTCGGGTGTGCACGCGTGCTTTTGAGGGAGCGCGCGTGGGCTGGTTGGGTCTCGGCTGATGGACTACTCTGGACAGTCTTGGCTCCTCGTCTTGGTAGCTCAGCTTGAAATGGAGGATTTAAAACAACCAGGTGAGTTTCCCTCCACACCTTAGGGGGGAATGGAGGTATCTTGCCGTCCTTATATTTCATTAAACTCAAATCACTCCCTTGATTAATCACGTTAATGCCAGAGTAATGGCTTCTTTATGATTTTGTGTTCGGTGGGAGTGCGTAGAACAGCTTTTCCCCATGGTCTGCAAGTGCATAAACTTCCTTATTAAGGTTATTATTCAAATGTGTGCGCAAACAGCCGACTGTAGTGCTCAGCGACTTAACGTGAGAAACTACTGATTAATTAAGGTGCTGAAAATGCATAAACGGGCCAGTAAATGTTAGAAGGTGCCCTTTTTGGATGCTTTAACTTTCTATATTAAAAAATATATATTTTTATTATTTTTTTTTGCCTATTAATATCATGGTACTATACAACATTTCACAGAGATTCCCAGTGGCCTTGTGGAGTTTTTATGTAGGGTTTTCAGAACAAAAAGGTTACGTGTAAATAAGTGAATTTAAAGGTGTTTGCGTATAGGAAAATAACCCACTGCTTCAATACAGCACGTGCATTTTCACTGTTCACAGATTTTTTGATAGGATTATTTGAACTGCGTGGGAAAGGGTAAGAGCAATGCTAACTGATTGACACATGACCCCTGGAATCGAAGAGTCAAACCTTTCCCGTGTTGCGTTCTTCTTGTTATTGGATTAACTTCACCTTTGCTTAGTAGGGTGAGGAATCCGAATGACTGAGACCGGCATGACCTCTGACGTCTTCACCTTTGCATAACTGGGCTGTTTTAAGCAACCGGCGGGGGGCAGCGGCAGGGGGCCGAGGGGGAGCGTATGGCTGCGTGTGGGGGGTGAGGGGATGCACTCTCCCGTGAAATACCTTTAGCATAATTGCTCGAAAGTGCTGGGTTTAGGTCGAGGGGAAAGCACCGTAAAGACAAACTGAAGAAAAATCCCCCCCCCCCCCCCCCCCGCGCTTTCCTTTTCACAGGGAAGCCATTCTGAGCGGAAGAATAAAGGACCTCGGGGTTTATTGCAAGACGTCGCCTCGACTTCGCTGCCGCGGCTGAGCGGTTCTTTTGTGGCGGCTCACAGTTAAAATGCAGCTACGCAGGCGCGGAGGCCCGGGCCCTGAATGGCGGGGAATCAATACCAGCGGTGGCCTGCATTCCTCAGAGGAGCACAAAGACGCCATTCATTTTATTTCCCCCGTTAGCCGCCGTTAGCCGCCGTTAGCCGCCGAGCGCGTAGCACGTAGCGCGCCGAGCGCCGCCATGGCGGGTCAGGACCCCGCGTGGACCTTTCTCGCGGAAACCCGCCGCCTCCCGCGGGATTCAGACCCCCCCCCCCCGGGGTGTGCAGGAGCAGAACTTCGCCCCTTCCCTCCTTGCCCCCCACCCCCCGAAGGTGAGCAGTGCTCCGGAACCGTGGGAGAATATTCCGGAATTACGGTTAATTTTCCCCCAAGTTATTTTTTGGGGGGGGGGCTGGAGACAAACCAGCACAGTTCAGCGAACGTGATGCAATTTACTGTTTCAGGGGTTAGTAAATTTTATTAAAGAAAATAGCCGTGTAATTTTTATGAAGTTATAAAAATCAATGAGGCGGTGACTACCCAGTCAGATAAAATGGTTGCTGTGAAATTAATTCTGTGTACGCAAGACCAGGCTAAGTGGAAGTGGAAATGACTATTATCGTTGCGTTGTACCGTTAGCTTTTCTTCCGATACATATATACGTAGCAGGGGGTGGGGGTGGTATAGTGGTATTGTCTAAAAATAATGAACAACATACATATAATTATAACCTCAGGAAATGGCTTGTTGGTCCGGTAAATTACTGGAGCTTTGTAATACATCACGTGTACAACTACAAAAAATAAATAAATAAAAATAAAACACTTGCACCGGATCTGCGACTTCTAACTGTTTTGTTTCGTAACTAGTACGTAATACACTGACATGAAGGCATTTACACACACACACACAGTTGTGTTCTAATCATGAGCAAATTGGCGGTTTTCAACGGACTGTGAATGCACTTGTTATGGTGCATTCATAAAACACCGTGTTGTGCACCAAATTGGGCTTTTATGCCATACAGACTCATTCATAAGTATTTGCATACCATCCTCGCTCTGTGACCCCCCCCCCCCCCCACTGAGACTGAGTCATGCATCCCCAACTGCGACTCTCACATACCCATGTGGTCCAACACATACATGCACACGTACAAATGTACACACACATTCTCCACACACATTTACCCATGCTGGCACACACACGAACATGCACGCACACACAAACACACACGCATGCAAACACATAAGCAAACACACATGCACATTACGAAAACAACCCCTGTGTGCAGATTATCAGTTGATCTCTGGCTAGTCTGGACAGTGAAAAACAGTCCAGTTGTGGAAAATAAATCCGATCGCAGAGTCAGCCTTCCTACCATGACAGAACACACTCCGCTCCCTCACAACCTCCGTCCACTTAATAAAAGAGATATAGCAGTCTACTTCAGCGGGTTGTGTTGTATCAGTGATTGCATTAGTTCAATTCTCCCCGGACCTGGCTGAGATCACAATTTATGAAAATTGATTTATCACACTGAAGATGTTGTGTGTTGCTCGGAACCTGTTTTATCCTTCGCTATGATTGAGGTTGCCTAACCCTTTGCATATGTTATTAGAGACTATTGATCACAGGATAGACGATATATTTCTGGTCTTACTTCACGGATAAAATTGCTGGTAAAGCTATTTGCCAGCTTCTTTCCTTTTCAGCTTTCATTTGGTCCCTAATTCACTGACACAAGTGCCAGAGTTAGGGATTACGATGTAGCTGAATAATGCTGATTGGGTATTCATCTGAAAAATGGCAGTGCTTGATTTGTAATATCATGCGAAAGTATAAAGTAATATAAAGTCATATTTAGTACACTATCTTCCCTCTGCCGATCTGCAGAATCTTTACCCGGTCCAGCTAAGGTCACTTGAACTCCGGAACATATTTTTGTTGCCGTTTGAAAGGGCTGAACCAAGGTGTCCAGGTGATGGAATATTAGCTTCTGCTAAATCCGGTGCAGAACTGACCAGTGAATTGCAAGTCTAACATCTTGCCACTTTTCAGGCCATCTTCGATAACGCTCAAGGATGGTGATGATGTCGGCGCCTGGCGGAAGTGTGACATCACAAAGGCCGGAGTGTCAGTGTGGCCACCGGGGCGTACTGCGGGCGCTTTGATCTCGCTGAGGCGCGGTGATCGGGGGGGCTTCAAGGCGAGAGCCTCGCTGTGACTGCGACGCGCGTGCTTTGATCAGGCGGGCGTGGCGCGGTGCGCGGGGTTTCAGTAACGAGTGCCCACTGAGCCCCCTGCCGTGAGCGCGGCACGAATATGAGCGGCTGTCTGTGACCCGCTGCGGCGCTGCTGTCAATTTCTCATTTTCGGGTCTCTCCCGCCCAAACCCCCTCCCCTACTCCCCCCGCGGGGGCATGCCACATGGTGCCTCGGACCACCCCAAATCCCCCCGCCCCCCTCGCCCCACCCCCCGGGGGCGCGCCGTAGGGTTGTTTGCTGTTGTTCTTAACGCTGATGATTTATGCCGCGCTCGCGGGGATGACCGTTAAAAGGTCACGTGTGATCAAATTTGTCGAGCGCTTATGGTCACAGTGGGATAATTGCATTGACCACAACGGGCGACACCAGAAAAGATCGAGTAGGGGGGTGCGGGGGTGGGACGACCGTTACCCATAAAGCTACCTGTGTTCATTAGAGAGTCGGCCATTTTGGCTCTGCGGAGGTGGTGCGCTTTGCCTTTGTGAGCGAGCCGGGACGTTGACTGTGGTTTCTGTGAACCTGTGCGTTGTATTCAGGGGAGGTAACCTCACCTGCAGGCTTTTCTCTGAGCTCTCTGTTGGAGCAGTCATGTTCTGGGTTTTGAAAATGTCCAGCGAGAGACAATGACTTTGAGATAAAGTTATCTGTGCGAAAAAGGGTAGAGAGGCAAACTTTATCTGTCAAGGGATGCAGTAAATGGACCGTTCACTTGTCAGTTAAACCTGCCTTCCTCTGCCTGAGCAGAGATGCTTTTTGTCCTCACATGCACACCGTACAAACACTGTCAATGATTGGTGGTGCAATGCAAATACATAGCTAACATGGGAACATGCAGATATGCACACACATGCGAACACACACACACATGACATATAAAACTAGTCATATTTTGCTGTGTGCCAAGGAAAAATGGGTGAAGCAAGACAGACCATTAATGCCAGGCTCCTCCAGGCTTGGGTTCCTACTGCAGGTGGGGCCCTGTATTGGACTGGGGCTGGGTGTAGTGGCCTGGGCCTGGGTGTGTTGGCCTGGGCCTGGGTTTATTGGACTGGGCTTGGTGTACTGGACTGGGGCTGGGTGTAGTGGCCTGGGCTTGGGTGTGTTGGTCTGGGCTTGGGTGTATTGGCCTGGGCCTGGGTGTATTAGCCTGGGCCTGGGTGTAGTGAAATGAAGAGGATTTTAGGGGCGTTGAGCTCACAGTTCAGCTCAGTATATGAGATACTGAAGGGCCACGTTATACTGACTCTTTCCGACCGAAAGCTCAGATAAACAGGAAGGACTGGAGCAGGTTTCCTGTTCCCCCGGATAACAGTCGTGCGGAAAAAAAGGAAGCATCTTTCAAGACGATCTTTTGCGCGTCTGGCGTGCTGATGAATCGATAGATGTGCGCCTGTGCTGCTGGAGGCGCTGCTCTGTGGAAGAGAACCTCTCATTCCGTGTTTTCATCTTCAACATGCATGTTACTGACTGTGGGCTATTTACCATGAAGGGAAACGCTTATTCTGCCTCCTTTACCTCACCGAAATGCAATAAGCAGAAAAATATTATTGAAGCGCATATATCGTCAATATATACAGCAACCCTTCGCAAATTATTGACCCTTTCAGATAAGACAATTTGAATTCAAAATTTTGTTTTTCCCAAATATACTGCTGTAAAATATGTTTTCATTATATCTGATGTATTTCAGTACATTTCATTTCTGGAAGGGTTCTTTGAAATGAAATGAAACTTTAAAGAAGCTACTGGTGAATTTGATTATATCCCTGCATTATATATTATTGTCAATCTGCTCAAAGAAGAACTCTAAACCTGTAATTTGTCATTTAAAGCTGTTATCTTGATATCGTGGTAATGGCATACCATGACAAGCATCAAACATACCAGCTGTGCAAAAGTTTTGAGCTTGACATTGAAACCATAAAAATAGTGATTGGTGTAATTAAGGAACGCTGATCAATGTGTGATTCTATGCCAGAAATGATCCGTGTTTCTCTCAATAAATGGGAAAAGTTTGGCTTTCATGCTCTCCATTTTTGTCAGAAAACATATTTTTTCTTTTCTGTTTTTTTATTTGCACAGCAGAAGGTTATACACACCGTAGAGTGGAAATCTATGTACTGATGACACTGCTGTTTTAAAAACTTATATGTAAAATCAGCACTGATATGCAGTGAATATACTGTGCCCCATTTTGAAGCCTTTTTTCCCATTTTGTTTTGACTTGTTCTTTGTTCACGGCGCATTTTTGTGCTTGAGAGGTTGGAAAAATGTAAATGCGGAAAGATTTCAAGGGGACCCACTTGAGAAGGACATGATTGTAGCACCGCGGATGGAAAATATGAATAGGCCTCAAAATATGTGTCTAACATAGTTACCTGTGTATGGGGATGAGTCAGCACACGCATTGATATCGAGTCTCAAGACCTCGCATCACTGGCCGATCCAGGCATCATTTAATGACAGTTATTTAGTGATACACAAATGTACAAATGTGATTCGCAAAATGGACACCTTTAGGCTGTCAAGGGGTTTGGTACTTTTCCGGTTTTTAGTGTCCTATGATTTACCCATCAAAATGTTTTCCTTGTGTATCTGAAATTCTTCTAGGAAAGAATCTTTATTGTGGTTTAGTATATGAAGAGTATGCAAGAATATGGAGGCCATCATGTGCTTGTGTTGGGCTTACATATGATCCCACTCCAAAATGCAAATGCAAATGAACTCAAATGCAAATACAAATACAAATGAACGCAATATATAAAATATATTTTGTGGTCTGTCAAGTACTTGTCATATATTGAGCCTATTGTGTGGTACTTACAGTGGTGCTAATTGTACGCAAAGAGTGCCTGAATGTTCGCTAACACACATGCCGGATGAAGACAAAACGGAGAGAAATGACCAGAGTTCAGAAAAATAATAACTCCCTACAGAACTGCGCAAAAAAAAAATTGCTTTAAAAAACAGCGGGCAAACGCAAGATGGCTGAGATGGCTTATGGATTATGTGGTGACATAACTCAGGCTGATGTGAGATGTGGGTCTGGTACAGTTGTTCGGCTGCTGGGCCCATCCACTGTAGTAGTAATAAATGCTTTGGGGCAGGAGGGCAATTGAACTTTAAAAGATTAAAGCAAAGATTAAATGAAGAAAGGTGCTGGAATATGATTTAGTAGAAAAAGCAGCCAGGAGCGAGGGAGGCTGGATTTGATGGGATGGATGTTGAAGAGGGAAAGAGGTCACAGTTGTGCGTTTCACTCTTTCTCTCTGCTGGTCTTTGTGTGGTCAGTCGTGCTTGTCTTCACACATTTCGCCTGAGGAAAACACATAAGCGTTTTTTCTTTTTTTGAATGGTGGTAATGAAAATGCTATGACTGCTATTGAAGGACTGTCAATGATTTTATTTCACACGGACAGCAGAGAGGGACGGAGAGTTATTTGCGATTGTAATCACCCCCCACCCACACACCCCCCCACCCCCACCTGGCCTGGATTCCTCCCCTCTCTTCGGTGGACAGTATTGATCAGCTTCAAGTGTCCAATTCATTTGGAGCCCTGCAGCTCATTAAGGCTCAATGAGACAGTGTACAAGGATGCTTTTAACCCCATCGCCCATCTGGCTTAGGAGCAGGGGAGAGTGGGGATAAGGAGGCAGCTAATATTCTCTCTCTCTTTCTCCTTCACTCTCTCTCTCTCTCTGTCTTTCTCTCCCTATCTCTCTCTTGCTCATTCTCTTTCTTTCTCTCACTCAGTCTTTCTCTATCTCTTGCTCATTCTCTTTCTCTCTCACTCGGTCTTGCTCATTCTCTTCATCTCTCTCTCTCTCTCGCTCTCTCCTGTAACAGAAAGCCTCAGTGCACTTTTGGCTTTTGGGAGGGATACCCCTAATCAGCTCGAACCACTGGACCAACAGTCGGTTGATCGGTCGGTAAAATGTCCGGTGTTAAATCGGTTGGTAGGTTGGTTAGTCGGTTGGTCGGATGGTCGGTTGGTGGGGCGAGCGGGCGAGCTAGTGGGCGGGCGAGCGAGCTGACTCAGAACCCCGCTGAATAAAACATGGCATGTCCAGACGTGTCCTCAGGGGAGCCGGGGAGCCCCCCCCCCCCCCACTTGGCCCGTTTGGAAATGCGGCTCGCTGCTCAGGTGTCTGCGCCCCCCCCCCCCCCCCCGTTTAAGCAATAACCGGAGGAGCTGACGGGGGAGACGGCCCCGCCGGGGGGGGCGGGCGGGCGGGCGGTGCGGTTTACGCGTCCGCGCCAAGCAGCAGGGTGCCCGCTCTCCTGGGTCTGGGAGCTGATTGCTGCACAGCTGCAGACTGGAGCATGAGTCATAGTCTGAGTTTATGTCTGCATGTGCGTATCTCTCTGGCAGGCTGCATGCTTTCCGCACGCGTGCAGGGTGGGGGTTTTTCATCCTTCGCTGTAAAATGTCCGGTGTTAAATCAACCCTCGCAGAGTGCATGTGGTCCCTGTTGGACTTGTATGTACTATGTTTTGGGTTGGACTAACACTGGAGGTTTTACTGGGCAGGTGAAGCAATGCACCCCCAGAGGACGGGATGGGATTGTGCCCCTGCCAGTGCCCGCGCCCGCTGTGGTTCGAGTTGTGGGGCGGTGGAGAATTGGGCTCACCGTTGGCAGCGTTGGCAGGGTTTTAGTCCGGTTTCAAATGTCACTGGGAATTTCAGATTTGGGAGAAAACATTGCGTTAGCGGGGAAAACCTGTCGAGCGTTTTTTTTTTTTTTAACGCGAGCCTCAGCTGTGGCCCGACAGCTTGCGCGTCTGGTGCCAGAGTGCATTCTGGGACTGGGTGATGTGCCCGGGAGGACAGATTAGCGAAAGCATGAGTCAGTGAGTTGAAGCTGGGGACGGGGGACGGGGGGTGGGGGGTGTGCCTGTCTCCGGTCCAGCGCTCCTCTTTCTGAACCTCGTCTGCCACTGCGCTTCCTCCTCCTCCTCCTCCTCCTCCTCCTCCTCCTCCTCCTCCTCCTCCTGTCTTTTCTTTGTTCACCTCCGGAATCCAGAGAGTTAAAATCCCAGCAGACGAAGTTTGATGACCTTTGACCCCCTGACAACCTTTGACCCCTCAATGAACCAGTTGCTGGATTCTGATGGGGACACGGGCCCTTCTGAGGACCAGCTGGCTCTGTGTGGAAGTCAGCTAGCTGATGCCATGAGCGAAAGTACTTCAACTGATTGGTGGGACAGTCTGGAGCTGCTGGAGCCTATCCCAGCATGCATTGGGGCGAGAGGCTGTAATAAACCCTGGACAGGCCGCCAATCTATCGCAGGGCACACACACCATTCACTCACCATTCACACACCATTCACTCACACAGTCATACCCACGGACAATTTACAGTCTCCAATTAACCTAACCTGCATGTCTCTGGGCTGTGGGAGGACACTGGAGTATCCAGGGGAAGCCCACACGGACACAGGGAGAACATGCAGACTCCACACTGAAAGGCCCGGGCAATAAAACAGATTTAAAAATAGATAAATAGATTAATATAAATAGATTAATTAAATATTCGATGAATGGAATAGTCAAATTCAAAGCAATTTACTGCCAACCTACAACTGAAAGCCCAATGTATGCCTGAGACTGAATGAAAAACACAATGCTGTTTATAAACATATTGATTTCAATTAACCATGCAAATGGACCCATTCGCAAAGTGAAAAGTCAAATGGACTTTCTTTATTTCAATCAATAGATGTGGCCCAATTCACTTTTTTTTCTATTTCGCTATCTGAAGCATAATGTAAAAAATAAATAAAGAAAGAAAAAATCAATCTATCACTTCTGGCCATAAATACAACGATTCATAGGGCTATTAACCTACACACATTTGCATTTAGCTTACTAATGGACCAAACAATGACCCCCTCTGTTTTAAAGGGTTCATAAATAATGTGTGTGTCAGTCCTCCGGCTTGACTTCCCGAAGCTGTGTGTGTGTGTGTGTGTGTGTGTGTGTGTGTGTGTGTGTGTGTGTGTGTGTGTGCGCGCGCGAGGCGTCGGCTGGCGGCAGTGTTTTTCGAGGGCCTGCTCCCCCGTGGCTGGCCGTGGATTTAGCCGTATTTTTTTTGAAGACGCCCTCTTCATCCCGAGGCTCTCGGGACACGGCTGGACTGAGAAGCGGCGAGTCTCAAGTCTCGAGCATTCGAGCGTCCTCGTCGCCGCGGCGGTGTGTGTGTGGGGCTTCCGTTGCACATTTTGACCAGGCGAGGTCGGTCTTTTTTAAATTCACCTGCCGCAGCCTCTCTCTCACATGGAGGACAGTGGCCGGGGCGAATGCACTGAGCTGCTGTCTCGCTCACACTCCTCTTTGTGCATCGTCTGTGTGCACTTCACAAACGCAGGGCCTTTTTTTCCCCCAGCAAGCAGCTTTCCACAGACACTGAGACATACTCACGTACGTCACTGTGGATGAAAGCGACTGCCAAGTGAAATATAATGCAGTGATATGAGTATGAGTGTGTGTATGTACATGTGTGTGAACATGTATATGTGTGCGTGTACATTACATGTGTGTGTGTGTGTGTGTGTCTGTGTGTGTTTGTGTGTGTATGTGTTTGTATCTGTTTGTGTGTGTGTTTGTGTGTGTGTGTGTTTGTATCTGTGTGTGTATGTGTTTGTATCTGTGTGTTTGCGTGTGCGTGTGCGTGTGTGTGTACGTGTCTGTGTGTGTTTGTTTGTGTGTGTATGTGTTTGTATCTGTGTGTGTGTGTGTGTGTGTGCGTGTGTGTGCGTGTACGTGCGTGCGTGCTAGTCCGACTAATCCCGGCGATTAATTTCATTGAGCGAGGGATTTTGACAGCACAAATCAGATGAAAAGGAAGAAGCCTGCGCGCTAATCAGTTCATTAGTAATCTGTGAGGACAGCGAGGAGGAGGAGGAGGAGGAGGAGGAGGAGGAGGGATTTCAGATCTGGGAGTCTACGGCGCCTCTTCACTCGCACAGCTGAGCGTGCTCGCCAACCGGATACGCGTGGCGTGGCGGTGGAACCAGGACGGCGCAGGAACGCCAGCGCGCCCCTCTCACCCCCCCCCCCCCCCCCCCCCCCCCCATGGCACTACAGCGCTCCGGCGTGTCTCGTCCTCTTCCTCCTCCTCCTCCTCCTCCTGCTGGTGCTGAACCGGAGCTGAAGGGGTTAACGGCGCCGGGCCCGGCCGACCCTCTCGGACCGGGAGCTCTCCGGGTCGCACGCGGTTCCGCTCTGGCGGTAACAGAACACCGCGGTCCCCGGGGAGGCGGTCGCCAGCCGCCGCCGCCGCTGCCGCCATCTCGCCGTGCGTCATGGGGGGGAAAAAAGGGCGCTGTTATTTACTCTGGTGTTTCTGGAGACGGCTCCTTTGGGTCGCAGAGCCTCGAACCTGCGGCCCCAAATCCCCCCGGGGGCGGGGGCGGGGGGGGGGGGGGCGTCCGCCGGAGGAGGGAGCGCTTGGTCCTGTCTGTGGGGGCGATTCGATTCGCTCGTCGTCGTTTATTCCCGACGTAATCACACGCCCAGCTGGGGCCCCCGCGGGGGGTCCTGGGATTGGATCGGAGGCTGATTCTGTTTGGTTTAAAATCTGCAGTTTGGAGCCTCTGCAGTAACCGCCGCTGCCACTAGGTGGAGAAAGCTCAGTGAGCGTCCCTGTGCGTTTGCCTGTCTGTGTGTCCGTCTGTACACTCACTAGCACGTGGAATTCACTGACACGTGATTCAGTCTTTTCCTTCGGGTCAAATAAGAAAGAGGATTTATGATAACTACCTAGACTGACAGAAAACCTGCTCTTCTTAGTGCTGTAGTAGTTCCACTACTTTCTTAACCTCTTATTTAATGTATTAAATTAATTTAATGTCTATGATTTATTCATTACGACAATATACTCCTACATAATATATATTTTAATGACATCATTCAAAATATTATTCGTTCCTTTAATAAAGCATAAAATGTGTCTGCGTCAAGTATTAGATTTTTTTCCCTGTTTTTCTCGGAAATGATATTTACATATAGTTGCGTTTACATATATAATTACATCATGTAATGTGAATTGTTTTATTAAAACCATCTTATCATCAAATGTCTCACTGCAAAAAAAATGTTCCTGATAATATCCGCGTGGCTGTGATCACATTGCGGTTCCACCTGTACGTGTCACACGGCCGAAGACATGATCCAATCCCAGAGGCGGGGAGCGACGGAGCGCCAGAATTAACATCGCCGTGGCGACTCGCCGAGAGGCGGGAGTCCGAGGCGGAGACTAGAAAGAGTTCTGAGTCCGTGCACGTCCCCGCGGTGGGACAGATCGAGCGTTATTGCTTTCTGCGTAATGCGTGTCACAGAGAAGGAGTGATGGAGAAATAAGCGCTCGCATGTGGAGTCATCACGGCCGGGCGCGCTGGCGGGTTTTTAAACGCGGCGGCTTTTTGAGGTACGCTTAATTGCGCGGTCGAAGTGGCGAGCGAGTGAACGATGGGGGGGGCGGGGGGGGGGGGGGCTGGCAGCTCTCAATCACGAGCGCAAAACTGTGTTGGGAAAAAAAAGAAGAAACCCATCAATTTATTCAGTTATGAGAGGTGGGGGGGTTTGGGGGGGGTTTGGGGGGGGGGGGGTTTGGAGCGGAGTGATTGATGCTGATCGATCCTCGCCGGCGTGCGGCCGTCGGCTGCTGTGGGCGGGGTCTATTGATTAGCGACGCGTCCGTCGATTTTAAAACCGTAAATAAGCGCTCCTCTATTACCCCGATAGGAGGAGGTTTTTACTCCGAGAGACCCCCCCCCCCCCCCATCCACACCCAACCCCAACCCTAACCCTAACCCTAACCATCCCCATCCCCCAACTCCCCAATCCCCATCTCCCCATCCCCATCCGGCCCCCTCCCATCCACATCTCCCCATCCACCCCCCCATCCCCCCCCCCCACCTACCTCCCCTTCCCCCACATTCCCCCCCCCCATCCCCATCCCCAAGCTCTGAGCAGGGAGAGCAGTGGCAGAGATCAGCAGCCCTGTGGCCCTCAGGGAGCCGGCAGCTCTAACATCACAGACACCCTGTGCGTCGCGGTCAGAGCTCTAATATCGCAGACACCCTGTGCGTCGCGGTCAGAGCTCTAAATATCGCAGACACCCTGTGCGTCGCGGTCAGAGCTCTAATATCGCAGACACCCTGTGCGTCGCGGTCAGAGCTCTAATATCGCAGACACCCTGTGCGTCGCGGTCAGAGCTCTAATATCGCAGACACCCTGTGCGTCGCGGTCAGAGCTCTAATATCGCAGACACCCTGTGCGTCGCGGTCGGAGCTCTAATATCACAGACACCCTGTGCGTCGCGGTCGGAGCTCTAATATCACAGACACCCTGTGCGTCGCGGTCGGAGCTCTAATATCACAGACACCCTGTGCGTCGCGGTCGGAGCTCTAATATCACAGACACCCTGTGCGTCGCGGTCGGAGCTCTAATATCACAGACACCCTGTGCGTCGCGGTCGGAGCTCTAATATCACAGACACCCTGTGCGTCGCGGTCGGAGCTCTAATATCGCAGACGCCCTGTGCGTCGCGGTCGGAGCTCTAATATCGCAGACACCCTGTGCGTCGCGGTCGGAGCTCTAATATCGCAGACACCCTGTGCGTCGCGGTCGGAGCTCTAATATCACAGACACCCTGTGCGTCGCGGTCGGAGGCCCATCAGTCATCACGTCAGAGCCCGTCGGCCGACGCGGCGGCGGCATCGGAGCTGAGCCCGGCGAACAGCGGGGATTATATTACCGTTCATCAGGACTGCCGCTGTGCGGGGGGGGGGGGGGGGGGGACGAAGGTATTTAAAATGTGTGGTTTTAGCTCTGTGGGTCTGAGCTGTGACGGGGAAGGGGCCCTGGGGCTCTGTGTGGAGGGAGACTTCTGCAGCCTGGCGGTAGGGATCTCCGCAGTCACACTCGTTATGGATTTATTGGACTGGCGGTGCGCGGCAGCCATTTATGACCCTGTTTGATGTAGCATTGTAAAATATGCCATTTCAGCTTTATTAGCTAATGCTATTTGTAAAAATAAATAAATAAATAAATTTAAATAAACCCCAAAGCGTCAGGACTGAGATTTCCCAGTGGAACGCTTAAAGCTGAGTCCTGCTGCTATAGGTCCCAGAGCAGCATTTTTTGTGGGGGGAGGGGGGGGGCGGTGTTACCGTGTTCCATTAATTGTATTAGGTAAAAGCCATTAAACGGCTCACTGACCCATAAACTGCCACACAGTAGCAGCATGCTACACCGCGCCAGTTTAAGGTCTGGCTGTAATTGGCCAAAATCACTGGTGTTGCCGTTAACAACGCAATTAAAGGACCGTAACAGAGAGTTTTGTTAGCAAGGCTAGTCGGTTAGCCGGGATCATCAACACCTTCACATACTGTTTTTTTTTCCTTCCTGTTGCTTTCTATTCAGGAGTACATTTGTATTTAAAGTCACACTCGTAATTGCATAGCAGACACCTTCATAAGGGGGAAAATAAAATCCTCGTTATAATCGAAAACGCACGTGTCCCAGTGAGAGGCGCGGCGTGGAGCCCGGCGGAGCGCGCGGTGTGCTGATGGACTGCCTCTCCAGCCAGTGTGAGTCCATATAAATCGTGCCGGAGCTGAGTTATGACAAAAGATTTTCTGTGTACTCAACCTGAATAATGAAAATTCTGGAGTGCGTGAAACGGGGACTCACGTCTGTGCTGAAACTCGCGCTCGCGTTTAAAAAAAAAAAAAGAAGCGTAGTTCTCCCCGGGGCTGCGTACTCCGCTCCACCATCGTCCCGCTGCACCTGCCGCCGCCGCCGCCGCTGCCCCCCCCCCCCCCCCCCCCGCACTTCAGTACATATGTCAGGACCAAAAAAAAAAAAGGAAGGATATTTCCAGCTTAATGTTGTGTGAAACCTGAGCGGAGTGAGGTGAGTTATGTTAAGTATAACTGTGTAGCTACACTCTAACAGCAGTAGCGCGTGTGTAATCTCCCCCCCCCCCCACCCTTTACATTACCCAATAATTAAATGCATTAATCACGAGCGATGGAGTGTCACCCCTTCCGAAGGTCTCCGCCCGAATCTGTTCTGTATGCATGAATTGGAAAGTGAACTGCACAAGATAAATAGCAAGGGAACGCCTCCACATGTCAATGTGTTAATCTACATAATATATATGTGCCTCTATATGTATGTGCCTCTATCTATCTATCTGTCTAACTATCTCTCTGTCTGTCTGCCTGTCTATCTGTTTAAATATCTATCTGTCTATCTGTGTCCCTGCCTGTCTGCCTGTCTGTCTGTCTGCCTGTCTATCTGTCTGTCTGTCTGTCTGCCTGCCTGCCTGCCTGTCTGTCTGTCTGCCTGTCTATCTGTTTAAATATCTATCTGTCTTATCTGTGTCCCTGCCTGTCTGCCTGTCTGTCTGTCTGCCTGCCTGCCTGTCTGTCTGCCTGTCTATCTGTCTGTCTGTCTGTCTGTCTGCCTGCCTGCCTGTCTGTCTGCCTGTTTATCTATCTGTCTGTCTTTCTGTCTAGCTGTAAGACCACTTTCTATCAGAGTAGTGTCCCTTCCCATAACCAAACAAAAAATTGAAATGCTAAACTTACTGAGGCGAAGTACTTTGAAGGCGAATACTGTGATCAGAACTAGAGGCCAAATAAAGACATGGATGGGGGGGGGTGGGGTGAGAAACATGAATCAGGAAAAGTTTTTAAATAGGGCTGAGAGAGAAATAGAAAAGACTGGAAGGCGGCCGCTGAAAGCTGGATTGTGTTCCCCCGCGCGTCGGAGAAGGGGAGTCTGGGTAAATCACGAGCCCACGCCGGGGCCCGTGTGACTGGCGGTCCCACCCCCCTGTGCTCCATTTGCTGAGAGTAAAATATAGTTATTTCCAGCGTGACTTTATAAATGAGCGCTCTCTTTACGGGCCATCTGGCTAACTGTGTCTAAATAAAATGGGCGCAGGGGGACGGGGGGGGGAGGGGGGCGGCGGGGGGCAGGGGGGGGCGGGGGTGTTTGTGGCGGGGCGGGGGCAGCTACGGTGCGTCAGGAATAATCACTTCATCATTTGGGCCGTTGTGTGTGTCATCATGAGTGTTTGGCGTAATGAGACTTAACTGAAGACCCGTGTGGTCCTGGTGTGTGTGCTGCTGGGGGGTCCTGCTCCCCCCCCCCTCCCCCAGAGTTGGGGTTTTGCGATGGTGGCGGCCTGTTAGACTGAAGCTGGGTCCCCCGGGTCCCCCACCCTGGGGCGAGGCAAGCACCTGAACAGCCTGCCTAAACTCTGAATTGGTGGGATGTGTAATTTGGGAATGTGTTGTGTATTCCTTTTAGCTAATTAAGTCACACAGGAAAAAAAAAGAGAAAATAAAAGCAGAACTGCGTTCAGCGGAAAGGCCGGTGGGTGTGAGCAGGATCGCTGAGTCATGGTGAGAAGGCTGATTGACCCGTGACAGGTGGGAACCGGTTTTGTTGGAACAAAAAACCGATGCACACAGGGGTCTCCCATAGGACCAAGCCCGGGAACCTCTGATTTACATGCCACAGTAAATGTTTTGACACACTGGAGGTGCTTCCTCCCTTACGCAAAATTAATTTACTGTATTGATTACATATTTGTTGTTACTGTATCGCTATTTTCTCTATGTAGCTTGGCCACACTTCTGGCCATTTACTCTGGTCGGCCATCAGTCACAGTCTATACCTGTTGTGATGAGGCACGCAGACAAAGCTTTTTTTTTTTTTACCAGTTTCACAAAAATAATAAAATCACGAAATGCTTCCTGATATTTTCAATAAACACAGCCGCCACTCAGACCTGACCAGCATCACTATTATTCTGCCAGTCACCCCCCCTTGTCATGCTCCCACAATCCCCAGTGTTCTCACATGACTATCCTGACAGCCAAGTCTGACGCCTGCCAATCTACTGAAAATACAGTTTTTGTGTGCAGTGACACCGAATGGCAATTCTGCAGATGAGAGGACAGTGAAAGTAGATTATTCTCATTACATTTTTATCACCATTAATCAGGTTAAGTGATGTTAACCTGCCCCGACCAATAGGTCAGAAGGTACGGGAGACAGGGGTGTGTGAGTGGGAGACGTAAAGACTGACATGTTAGCGTGAAGCTGAGACACACAGAATCATCCACTGAAGGGCCACAGACAGGGCTATGACAAGGCACACACATACAGGGCTATGACAAGGCACACATATACAGGGCTATGACAAGGCACCACATATACAGAGGTATGACAAGGCACACATATACAGGGCTATGACAAGGCACACATATACAGGGCTATGACAAGGCACACATATACAGGGCTATGACAAGGCACACATATACAGGGGTATGACATGGTACACATATACAGGGGTATGACAAGGCACACATATACAGGGGTATGACAGGCACACACATACAGGGGTATGACATGGCACACACATACAGGGGTATGACAGGCACACATATACAGGGGTATGACATGGTACACATATACAGGGGTATGACATGGCACACACATACAGGGGTATGACAGGCACACATATACAGGGATATGACAAGGCACACACATACAGGTGTAAGACACCGATACTGGGATATGAGAGAGATATACAAGGTAGGAGACCGATACAGGGATATAGCATGGACAGGGATATATGAGAGGTATACTGGGGATGAGACTCTGATACAGGGATATAACACAGATACGGCCATATGAGAGAGATATTCAGGGGTATGATGCAGTGGTACAGAGACAGGGACACTAGTCCACAGTAACAGGGATATGAGCTGGACAGGCATGGTTATTAGATGCTGTTGTAGGGATGTAAGACACAGGCAGTGTTTTGAGCACAGACAGTGGCAGGGATTTGCGAAGGGGAAATGATGTGGATTTGGAGACACACAGTCAGTGACTCACTGTGTTAGCAGTCCTCTCGCCTGTCTCTGGTCCCTTTGGTGGAGAAGCATGAGAGGATGTGGCCAGACAGGACACTTTAGCTCTGTCGTGTGTTTGCAGCTGCTTCCCTGCGCTGTGTGTGTGTGTGTGTGTGTGGGGGGGGGGGGGGATGCTGTCTCCCCCTGTCACAAATGAAAACAACTAAAACACGCTTCACTGCCACTGACAACTTTGTTTGTTTTCTGGAGCATATATATATATATATGAGAAAATACCATATGAAATTCTATTCATCCACCTGTCTCATCCATCATCTAACCCACTCATTCCTGGTCAGGGTCTGGGAGGGGCTGGAGCATATCCCAGCATGCAATGGGTGAGAGGCAGGACTGCATCCTGGTCACGTCGCCAGACCATCGCTGGGCACACGCACCATTCACTCACACACTCACACCTACGGGCAATTTCAACAGTCCACTTAACCGACCTGCATGTCTTTGGACTGTGGGAGGAAACCCCATGCAGACACGGGGAGAACATGCAAACTCTGCACAGAAAGGCCCCAGCTGGGATTCTTACTGTGAGTTGACAGAGCTGTCCACAGTACCACTGTGCCTCCCCGAAGTTCTGTTCAACAAAAATATAATCTCATAATGGCCACTGAATCTCATTCTGTCTCCTCTCTCTCTCTCTCTCTCTCTCTCTCTCTCTCTCTCTCTCTCTCTCTCTCTCTCTCTCTCTCTCTCTCTCTCTCTCTCTCTCTCTCTCTCTCTCTCTCTCTCTCTCTCTCTCTCTCTCTCTCTCTCCCATGGCACACAATGTTCTAACTGCAACCTTTCAACAGTTTGCTAATTGCTGCTGCAATAATTTCTGCAAGAGTAATTAATAAATGGATTAATTGGTGTTTTTGCGGGGGAAGGAATGGGCTATGTGGAAGAGAAAATAAATCCTCTAAATAAATAAATAATCAACGTACCGCCCCCGCCTCCCCGCCACCACTACCCCGCCCCACCCCAAAAGTCAACAGCTGTGATTGATACATGTATCTCATTAACATTTCACCGAGATGTTAATGCTTTTAGGTAACTGGCTTCTTATCGTGGAGCTGAGTCCCAATTAAAGCTTGCTAAACGGGCTCAAAAAAAAATCAAAAACAACAACAACATGGCCGCCGCGTGGGTCTCCCCCAATGGGTTTGGATTGGCGCAGGGCGGGACAGACCCCCCCCCCCCCCACTCCCCGCACATCGATTCGGCGCTCGACCGGCCCGGTCTCGGCGAGGAGCTCGGCTCATTCGCGTGCTGTCCGCAGGTTCTGCCCTGAAATACTCCTTCCTGCCTTCCTTCTTTCCGTCCTCGTGTGCTAATCTCAGGCTAATGTTCATTAGCGCTCGTCTAAGAGCGCGGCTTATCCTGATCTGTGGGATCGGTCCTTTGTGAGGTGACTAATTGTCTCATTACGCTGAGTGTGGGGGGGGGGGGGGGTAAATGGTGGCGCGGGTCGATGGCGCCGATCGCGTAGCGGGAAACGGCGGCGGGGATTTTTTTAGCGCTCTGGGACGCTGGGTTATTGCGCCATTACCCCCAAAAAAAAAAAAAAAAACAGATTTTTTTTTGTAATCCCTGGAAATCTTATCCTTCGGCAAAAGGGTGATGCTTGGAGGACAAAATCTCGAGTATCGGAAGCGGGGGGGTCTGGATCGATCTGCCGTGGCCCAGGGGCCGAGGAATTGCGCGTTTGTGGTGTCAAAGCCCTGACCGGCCGTGCATCCTGGAAGCGCAGAGGTGCAGCACTTCCTGGACCTCGAGGGCAGGGATCCTCTGCAAACTGCCTCTGGTGCACAGTTCTGACCGTCCTTTGATAGATGCACTTATGAATTATGTAGCAATACAACCCTAATGCGTGTATATAGATACGAATGTATGTTTTCAGTGGACTAGTCCTGAAATGTATGATTTAGTCGATGGATGGAAGCATCAGCCACACACATCGTTGCCCCATCTAGTCGCCCCCTAAGGGGATTAATAAAGTTGAATTTCGGTTCCCACAGACCACAGGAGTGGACGTTACATAACGCTCGCGAGGACTGTTGTGTGGCGTCCGTTTCCAGGCGCGTTCTCTGTGTCTTCCGTGCTGGCGGGTTTCGATCAGTGGTGCTTGTCGCTCTCGCTTGTTCCTGTCTCTCTCTGCTCGGCCGAGCCTAAACAGCCGCTAAACGCACTCTGCCCAGGACAAGTCATTCAGGCTGGGGTTCGAGAGTATCTCTGTGTCTGTATGTCCTCCTACCTCTGTCTCACGCATGTACTGTATGTACTGCTTCCTCTATACCGTGAATAACCTCACTTGTTCCTCTGTATGTGGAGTATCACACACCTTGGACACTCAGCTTTTTACTGCACTACTGGTTTTATCCCACACTGTGGTATTGCTTCAGTGTAAAAAAAAAAAAAAGTACATTTTTCGGTCCTTGTGCAAATTGTGGTGGGATGGTGCAATAATGGGACTTGGCACAGTTACTCACAGGATAATTTGCAATCGGAACCTGTGCTGCTTTTTGAACGCGTGGGGGGCATGTGTAACCTGTGGCGTAATATAATAATCTGTCCGTTGCTTGCGTTGCAGCAGGCAGCGAAGCATTGCGTAGCCAAACCTAGCCTCATCTCGCGTGGCGGTGTCATGCTAATGTTCTGCTCTGTCTAGGCCTCTCGTGTCTGGCACATCAAAGCCCTTCCCATGATGCTCTGCTCCGCTCTGTTCCCTCGATGTCACGTACTTCAGCGTTCCAAACGGCGCCACACGCACACACGCTAATGTCTAAACAACGTTCTGCTGCCCACCAGCTGTGTCTCACCCCCCCCCCCCCCACCCCCCTGTTTTATGCCGCTAGCAATTAGCGTAGCATATAGACTTCAAATCCATGTAATTTCTGCCTAATCTCATGTTTAACCTTGATGAGCAGCCGCTCCGGTGCCGGGCCTAATTAGCCTAATGCGCGCATGTTTATTTATTTTAGCTATGCAAATAATAATTTTTAAAAGAGAGCACGACGCATCAAACATGCGAATGTGCGGCTGGCGGGGGGAGGGGGGGCGGGCGGGCGGGAGGGTGTGTACACCCACGCGTGGGAACGATCAGACGGGGTGGGGGGGGGGGGGGGGGAAGCGGGGCCCTTTTCCCGCGGAACGGATCAATCAGAGGCAGTCTGTGCGCAGGGGGGTTTCGGCGCTTCGTGCGTGCTGTGAGGGGGTGGGGGGGGGCGGATGGGCGGATGAAACGCGGGCCTTGGGCGCGTTTCTAAATATAAACGTACGCGGCCGTGGCTGTGCGGCGCTGGGTTAGCGGTTAGCATGTCCTTCCCCTCTCGGGGGGGGGGGGGGGGGGGGGGGGCGGGGGCTCAGGCTGTATCTGCACTGAATTTCGATGTGGCGGAGGCTTTCTCGGTGTGGCTGTTAATTCGACAAGATTTGATGAACCCCCCCACCCATGAAGAACCCCCCCCCGCCCCAGCACGTTGGGGAGGGCCGTGTGAAGCGCAGGTGCCCCACGGCTTCGGCCAATCGGAGGAAGCCGGCAGCTGCAGTGATTTGTTGGCCGGAGGACGAGAGGGGAACGGCTTTTTCTTTTTTCGTTTTTTTTTTCATAGCCTCAAGGCCTTCATTGATAAGTCACCCTTCACCTGAGGCAGGTTTTCACTTAAACAGCCCGAGGGGCTTCAGAAAAAAATAAAATAAATAAATAAAACACACGAGAAGTGAAAGCTGTTAGATCGTTTAGACCGGGGTTAATATTTAATTGCTTCCTGCGGAATACAGCACATTTAAGTCCTTGAGGCTCGCACTGAAACTCTTTCAGAAATACAGCACTGCCTCCCCCTCCACCCAGCCACCCGCTGGGCCTCCCCCACCCTTGCGCCACCACCTTGCCCATTCTTCTGATTGGTTTGAATTGTGGGTGTCGTGAAATGTTAGCCCCCAGCTTTTCAGCAGGCATATATATTCTCCACGCAGCAGGCGAATGAATCAATGCCAGGTTTAAAGGGTGGCAAAGAACTTGTTGCCTTTAAAAAAATTTTTTTGTGTGATTAATGTTTGACTAAAATTATTCTAGAACCTGCACGTATCAAAAAAAGTGTGAGGTTCACATTCGTATTTTCCATTACGTAGACCGCTAAATATATTACTATATTGACGATATGCGGAACCCATATTGCATTTATGCTAATAAGCAATTCTGAAGTAATCCATATTTTTTTTTTTATGATGGTATGAGAGATAATTTATAACCTTCTTTTCCGGAGTCTTATCTACAATGTTTCGCATTGTGGCTTCCTACAGTAATCGGTGTCCTGCGTGCTTCCTGGGTTCAGTGTGCACGGTTGCTGCGTAGCTCCCCGTGTGCGATGAACCGCGGCTGACGATCGTCGGGCGTCTGTTGAAGGGCGATGCCGAGCGGAGTTTGAGACCTGTGTGCGCGTATAATGACAATCCAGCGGGATACGTTCAGCTCGTTACGGCCGTGCCGTCCTATCGCAACGCGCTGTGGATTACATGCGCGCTCAGCGAAGTGACCCGTGCTCAGTGAACTCTCACCGAGTGCATTTGACTCGGGTGAGACCGCACGTGCTCACTGCTGAACTCTGAACTCAGCCAGAGCTTGGGTTAACATTGAATATTTTTACCCCGTGTAGCCTGTCGAAAGGTCGCAAAGGGTCAGGTGCCTTTTGATAAAACGACCTCTGGTTGACCTCAGATGAAGAGGCGCTTGATTTTTTACTTTTGGGATTTCAGTTGAGACTCCCAGGGCCGCGTTAGTAATATTATATGGTGATATTAATAGAAACAGATCCGGGAAGCTAAACCTTAAACTGAGTTTCCTGTGAGAAAATGTTCTCCTGCTGTTGGAAGTAGGTCATGCGTCCATTTGAATTTATGATAAAGGTTTGCGAATAGAAATACACCGCTGCAAGGAGGGGCTATGGGAGCAAACCTGTTAGTGGATTTTCTTCAAGGTTGAAGAACTTGAACTGCCAAAATGAAATTGAACAAAAATAAACCAAAACTGCGATCCAAGCATTTCAGTTGAAATGTGGACTAAAACTATGAAATATGGATTACAGTAAAAGAAGGAAGCGAATTGTTGTGCACAATGGGTTATGCGATAGGGAACATAATTCCTAGTGTTTCCATGACGATGTCCGTCTCTATTCTTGGCACCCGGTAAATCATATGTAATTAAATGGTATGTCATAAAATCGTATGTAAAGCATCGTATGTGATCACCAAGTTTCAGTGGGGACCTTAGTTCTAGCAATAACATAGAGTATTAACAGAGGAAAAAACACATACGCGATTATTTATTTAACGATGACAAAGTACAGACAGAGAAAATTATACATACTTGACTATCAGTTAATAATTTGTTTGCATGTGCAGGTGTCACGCACGCACTTAAATTAAATTTCTACATACCGATTGTGCCTGTGTTATGGATTTTCACGCATATAATGCGGAAAACTGCTTTATTGTTCCTTCATGATTATATCTTTTTTTAGCACTCTAAAGGGCTGCTACAAGCTAATTAAGCTCAGTAATCAAAGCACTTGCTTTGTGTGCCATTGTAAACATTTAATCATTCTTCGATGAGGGAGAAAAAAAGAATCCTTCAGTAGTTGATTGATGCATTCAACAAGATACATTTGTTTTATTTTCTTTTGTGTGTGCGTGTGTGTGTGTGTGTGTGTGTGTGTGTGTGCATGCCTGCATGCGTGGGTGTGTGTGAACCCAAATTAAGAGAACCACAAGCTACACATAAAAACACCCTCCAGCAAGCTAGAAAGAAAAATTTCCTCTTGAGACAGTGTGTCCAACAGAGAATCAGGTTCCATGTATTTGGGCATCTTTGCCGTTTAAAAGCTCATATCAGGGACGGGAAACAGCAAACCCCAGTGAAACTGGATGCAGGCATAAGCTTGGTCATATGTTGAATGTCCTAATGCTGAAATTGCTTAATTTAAAGTCGTTGCCCTGGAACCAATCAACATTTCTTCTTCACGTTTAAAAACAATGTCTTAGTCTTTTTCATTCACAAATAAATTAATTTTTTTAATGTTTTTTGGCGTTGAAAAATGAAGTCTCTTGCAGTGCCATGTCTATCCAATCTGTGCTCCAGAACAGCCATGTTATACAGACAGTCGAATGGAACAGGCCACATTGCTGCTTTTGAAAATGCCTGCTGGAAGCATAGCAGGCTAAAATTCTGACTTCAGCTCTTCTTTTTTTTAAAGAGATAACTTGTAGGGCATAAAATTGATTTCACGTTGCGGCAAATAAGAGAGAATGTGGGCAAACGATGAGAGAAATGAATAAAAAAGAGAACTAAAGGAAATTGATGATGAATGAAGATATGTTTTTCTTTTTTTTTTTAGAGTCCAGTTTCCAGTTACCTGAGCATGTAATGCTCTTGGTTTAGATGTGGCATTGCTGCTGTATGCTTCATTTCCCTGTATGTGCTCTAAATAATCCCAACATGGGAATGGGTGGCAGTGTAGTATAATGGGTAAGGCCCTGGTCTCCTCACAGATTCAGTTTCACTGGATGACACTGCTGAGCTAGATACTTAACCTGCATTGCTTTAGTATAAATCCATCTGTATACGTTGCTAAGGATAAGAGAGTCTGCTAATTCGTTGTGATGTAAATGTAAGGTGATGATTATTGATGCCTTGCCGGTTTGTGATGGTATTTCTCTTTAGAAACCATCATATCACTTTAAAACATCCATGCTCAGTACCCTGCGCAGAACTATTTAACGGTAGTTTGATGCAGACATGCTTAAAATGGGAAAAGTTTGTTACTTATAAAACGCATGACTGAATTGGATAGCTCGATCGAGATGATGGACGTTTTATGTTATGGAAATTTTAATTGTCTTCTCCCCACGGCAACTGTGATTTCTCTGAAGATGTCTCTGTTAGGGATGTCTCTCTCCGAAGAGGAGGGGAAAATTGTAGCTAATTTATTGTCGACGTTCACGGTTCCACACAATTGCTGGCAATTATCGTCCATGACAGAGTCTGACAGAGTCAAAATCCTAATGATCTGTCTGAGAGGCGCTGATCTGCTCCGAGCCGAAATCTCGCTCGGGAGTGTCAGTCATCCCGCCCCTCCCCCCCGTCGAGGTGAAAGCCGCTTTCCCGCCCTTTTTACTTATTTTTTTTTTTGGCCCTGTCGCTCCGTAAGCCGTGTGACATATTTATTCCGTTTACAGTTTTTAACACGGCCTGGCTTCTCTCTCCGCTCCAGGCTGTTAGAATAAAAAACCCGTCTGCGGGTGATGTGTTGGATGTGTCGCGTGTTTACCAGGGTGCTTGTATGTCCTGCTTCCCCCCCCCCCAAAAGAAAACCTGCTCCTCGTCTGTGAACCTGTTTTTCAAACCGCGAACGGGGGCCTGGGACGGGCGAACGGGCGTCTGAGGTGAAACGCGAGAACCGTTTTCGCAGTGACCCCATGACGATAAAGGCTGCCTGTCATAGTTTCTACGGGCCGTGAACATGCTCCCAGAAGCCAGTGCGTCACTTCTGAAGAAGCCTGCAGTATCGGACCTGCCAGAGTGCTACGGATGGAACCAAGTGAACCGCCGAGCTAACGATATACTCAGTAGCGCTCTGAAATTCAGGCTCAAAACTCTCCTTTGCCTGCTACAGAAATAAAATAAATAAGGCCAAGTCGTGGGAGTACAGGATTGTCGCAAGCGAAATCACGATTACTGCTGGCTTACGGACTCTGAGTGCTGAAAGACAAGATGCCGTTTTCTTAAATAAACACTGGGTCATAAATGACAAAACTGTTTTTACAGGAGCAACACGAGAACAAGAACAGATCTACTCTCTGATATGTTTTTACATTTTTCCAGCATTTATCCGCAACATGATCTCTGGAGTTCTCCTCTCTGTTTCTTGGCCGTCTCTGTTGCTGATAAGAGCTTGTTCCATTTGCCTGGGAAAAGCTATAGGCCTTGGGGTCACGATGACCCAACGATGACCCAACGATGACACGCTTGTTCGGCTGACCGGGCCTCGACTTTGAAACGAGGCAGATTAAGCTGTCTTTACTCTAGTTCTTTGCCATCGGAGATTCTGAGTGAGCCTGAGGTTCTTGATATTGGTTTTGGTGGAAAAAAAAACCAACTAAACCAGTAGGCCTTTGAGAGAAGATAGGAAGCACCAATCCGTTTCCTCAGCATGGTGCACAGGCAATCAACATCATCCAGCCATGAAGGCCAGCCATTCTACACTGGAATAGGACACCATCTTACCAACAGCCCAGTTTGATACACCTACCATTTTTCATCATGATGAAACCAAACATTTATTCAACAATAGGGTTTAAATTTTTTATTTATTTTTTAAACCTGTCTTGTTGAGGTATATGCGCAGGAGTGGTGAATAACTTAGTTCTGACTTTTCATTTAGAGATAAAACATTATGGATTATGCCATGCTTGTTTTTTTTTGTTGCACATTTTATAACATAACATTTCAATCACAGCCATTAAGTGTATCTCATATTTCACTGTATATCATGACTAAATAAATGAGATATTTCTCTAAAGAGCACGCATGTTAGTTTGAGATTGTGAACAAATGTGAGATGAGGACCTATTGCAGTTCCTCGAGCTTGCTTCTTTGTGCTGGTGTGAGAACCCCTTTGTTAACTCACAGAGGCAAAAAAAAACTACATCCTCTTTAAAGAAATAACATCTCTTGGAGTGGCTATTACAATCTCACATATTTGAGAGAGAGGAATCAGCCGGACGGAGAATCCGTCCGTGGATCGTAGTTGCTAATGATGTTGTCTTGCCCTGGAGCTGCTATCTTCTTCTCAACTGGTTTACCCATGACTTTCTGTATATGAAAGACCCACAGATGACTCAATTTTGATGCAATTTTGGAAGACCTGCTGCTGAATTCAATTCTGGTTTGATGCAACATGAGCACTGGGTCCAGGTGATTTTTCTTGTTTTTTTTACTCTTTGACAGAAATAAATGGACCATGAAGGGTGAAAGGTTATCGCTGTAAAACAAAGAAATATTTTCCACACAGAAAGGAAATAAATAGAGAAGAAGAAGGCTGGGTTTTTAAAAAAAACAAAGATTATTGATCTCCATCTCATCCTTCTGTAGACTCGATATCATACTAAACGCAATCTTCAGTTGTCTGTTCCACACCGTGTGTTGGAGCTATGAACTCTGGGTAATGACTGTGAGATCATGATGACTGGGAAGTGGTAATAGCTTGCATAAACCTCCAGGGTATACACCTAAATAAGCCTCTGCCTGCAAAAACAGGTTGGGAACATTGGCTTTCGACAGTTGACCCTCCTCTTTGACTTGACATATTGTTCCAAGCAATTACTCTCTGTAACAATAAAGTCAGTGAACCTAACCAGTTGTTATTCTCATTGTATGTGCTACCTTTACCTGGCCTGTTTGGAGAGTTCAGTATCAGCAACAAACTAGATTTGTTTAGAACAACTTACTGAGTAGTGGGCTGTTATTTCTCCACTTTTTTACTTAGAGTACAGTGTAGTTAAAGCACTGTATCAGTGGGAGAATATGTGGGGCAGAAAATCTGTGGTGGTTTTATCCAAAAAACCATGGAAACTGGCTGTGTCTCAATGCACCATCCTGGATCCCTTTCGTTGGTGTTAGTCATTTCCAAAGGTTTCTCAGACCAAGCTTCTTTTTTGGGACTCCTCCCATGTATCGGTTGCTAATCTTAACCCCTCCCCCCCCCCCATCTGTGTCGCTGACCTCTCCGCACTTAAAGCAGTGGCCAGTTAATGGCAGTTTATGTCGGTTGCCGCGGTGACGAGTGAAGGGCCACTTGGACGTTGGCAAGCCAGGAGAGAACGTTGGTGTGTGCTCCGCCTGCTGGGGGGGGTGGGGGCTGGGGGCTGAGCTGTGGAGGAGGGGGGGGTCCTGGGAGTTGAGTGGTTCGCTTCCAGAACAGTGCCCTCCTCCTGGGCGTGGATTTTTTTTTTTGAGGGGTGGGGGGGGGGGTTAGATGAGAGGAATGAGATTACGGTGTGGCCGGGGATAATGAGTAATGGAGCGGTACCGTCGGCTCCGAGAGTATGACCAATCCAAATCCACGGTGGAGGCCTGGTTCCAGCAGTACCGAGCCCGGTCCACGGGTGGTTCTGCACCTCTGTGTGTCATAGAACTGTGCAATTAAGTCCACTCAATAACAGACCAATCAGTGGAGAGCTGAGGGGGAGAGAGAGAAAGGCTGCGAGCGCTAAGGACTCTCTGCTGCCACACACAAGCTGCCTCCTCTCCGCAGTCCTCCTCTCCGGGGTGTGGGAGGACACACCTCTCACCCACGCGCGGCTCCGCAAACCGTCTCACGGACTTCAGCACCGTTTCTCACACACAGCAGTGCGGAGAGCTGAATTATCTGCGTTAGCCGGAATAGCCCACGGGCAGCGCGTAGCGTAGCATTGCGTAGCGCGCGAACAGCGTTGGTCAGCCGAACGAGGCGCTGCGGCGGCCGGTGTCTGTGGCGCCCGCGTCTCGCGGAGAGATTTTCAGAGCGGTGAGTCACCCGCGGCCCGCCCCGTGGCCCGCTCGCCGGTGTCACCTGCGCCGACGCCGCCCCTTCGCTGTAAAACGCCAGCACGCGCTGCGCTGCTTCAGAAACAGTCAGAGCTCCCCTGCCTGCCTGACCACACACACACACACACACACACGCGCACGCGCACACACACACACACACACACACACACACACACACACGCACACACACACGCACGCACGCACACACACACACACACATAAACACATAAACACACACGCACACACGCACACCTACACCCATACACCCATATACACATGCATACACACGCACACAAAACACTTGCACCTTTGGCCAACTGCCAATGTGTGCAATTTCTCCTCCTGGCTAACTTTTTAAAATTATTTTTAACCTCATCTGTTGTATTTTGTTTATTATTAATATTTATTCACCGAAGGAAGGGAGCATTTTGTTTTTTCAAAAGGGGAAAGATGTGGGTAGGAAACCCGTGCAGTACCCACCCTCTTCTATATTGTGGTTTTGCGGCATTCTGGGTGGAGTCTGGTTTCTTTCTTGTGCTGTATGGCTTTGAGTGTTACTCCTGAAATACTAACACAAGCATACATTTTCCAGTGGAAGTGTTAAACATTTATTTTCCTAGTAGGAGACTGTGAGCAGCAGTGTGATGTAATAGTTTGAGAACAGGCAATGTCAGAGACTAATGGCCTTGTGAGCTGCATTGTTATGTATGAGCACAGAGCTTATAGATTATCCAGATGGAGAGCTGCTGCATTCTCTTGTTAAAACCAAGGTGGTTCAAGCTGGTAACGAGAGTGTCTGGTTCGATATTACAGCGTATGATGCAGTGTGATGCAACAGTCGGAGAAAAAGTAAACGAGAGGTTGCGAGTTCCAATCCTGCAAGGGACTGCCACCCTTGAAATGCTTCAGAAAATACCCAGCTTGCTGAAAATGTGTCGATACTGCAAGTCCACCTGAATTAGAATCGCTGTGGCAGATAAACAATGCGATATAAGATTTAGAATTTCCAATAGGCATGTTTATGGTAATGTTGAATCCACCGTGAGCATACCGACCCATCTGTGTGCTAGACTATGTCAGCCATTTAATTATAAGTTCCCCCCCCCCCGCCGCCCTCGCCCCCTTCCCCACCCCCATAGGTCTCCCTTTCCCCCTCAATGTTAATTAACCTTTATTGACTGCCTGCTGAGTATTAAATTTCAGCTTTATCTCCTGACATTTAAACGACTGATATAAAGTCAAACTGAAGTGTTGGGCCAAAGCAGCACGCAGCGCACGCTGTGAGATTTCTCCTTTTTCATCCCTCCGTTGTTGAGCACTCCTTCATTCTCTCAACCCGGGTCGAGCCACGGAAACGCTGGCAGATCAGGCAGGAGCCATTGCTTACGTATCTATAGATGCCGCTCCATAAACATGGTAAATGAACCGTGCGACTGTGTGGGATTGCACCATCTTTGTGCATGTGTGTGTGTGTGTGTGTGTACGCTTGTGTGTATGTGTGTTCATGTGCTTGGTTCTATCTATCTAAATGGTTCAGTGTGCCTGTTCTTTGTGCTTGGCGTGTGTGTGTGTGTGAGAGAGAGAGAGTGTGTGTGTGCCTGTTCCTTGTGCTTTTCGTGTGTGTGTGTGCGCATGTGTGGGAGGAGCTCCCAGGATTGGTTTCCACCTGTGGAGAACTAGAGACCGAGAGGAGCCCAGATAGTAGGCCTCACTTTGTTTATTCTCCAACAAGAAAATGTAGTCACAATAGCTGTTTTTCCGTCTAATGTCTCCCTGTGTGCCGATTTGTTAAGTTGTGTTATTTTGGACAAGACTGTAATATTTTGCAGGCAAATCCGAAACAGATTGCATCACTGCTGAGTCACTGTATCTCACACGCTCAGTGGACGACCGGACTTCTTATTCAGTACTGCACGGTCTCTGGCTCCCAATTTGTACAACATGGCAGCGCCCCCCCCCCCCCCCCCCGCAAACTATACTTCCCAGACTTCAAAACGTTTTTTTTCCACCAGGCCCATGGAGAGTCAATGGGTGACATCACCAAGACTTTGCTCACATTTTTTCTGCAGTCTGTGGTCCAGTCCCACGCAGACGTGCAGACGGCCGGAGAGCAGGCCTCCAGCTCGCATCAGAGCCGCCACGGTGGAATTTTTTTTCTTTCTCCCCAGCGCTCGGCGGACTTCCTCCTCCTCGTCTGCCTGCTGACCTTTTTGCCACCAGGTGTTAAGGAGAGAACCCCCCGCGGCTACGCTGGGACTGAAGCTAACCAGCTCCAGCGCTAGCGCTGGGATATTTATCCAGTGTGCGAGGAGGGGGGCTAGGCTAGGCTAGGCTAGGCTAGGCTCTCGCCTTCACACTGCTCTTTGAGTCTTTGAGTCACAGCGACGGGGTCAAAGCCCAACTGTCAGTTAGCGCCATGCGCTCGCGCGGGCTGTAGGATGCGAAGGGTTTCGCGGCGCGGGATCAACGCTGGGCTTAACTGACCGATCGCCCGCGCTGATGAAAAGGCCGTCGGCTCATTTGACCTGGATTTCAGAAAACGGACAGGCGTGAGCTGTCGGTGAAGAAGGTGCGTTTCCTGTGTGACCGTCCGAAAAGGTTTGCTTTCCCGAAATACGGAACAGAGGCAGCCTGGGATATTTCACAGTGCCATTCTGTCACACAGCTCAGTCGTGGGGAAAAACGTATTTTAAAAAATCCCTTCGCAAAAGAAAATGAAACCGCTTTGTTCAATTCTCCCTCTCTCTCGTGTCACTCCACAAGAAACAACCTAAATGCATAATGCGTTGTATCAAATGGAAATGCCTCATTTGTGTTGCCAATTACAAGCTTTGAACTTTTTGCACCGTAGTGAAGGCAATTTTTAATAAACAAAATAATAATTTCAAGCGATATTACTGTTAGATTTAATTTAGAAATGTATTACCAAACAATAAATTATGTTAATGAAATGGCTTTTATCAGACATTTGTGCAATTTTCAAAAAGCAATTCAGAGAAGATTAACTCACAGGAGGCTTTTTGCAATGGAACTGTTGCTTGTTGATGTCACGTTATTTCGGTTCCTGGTTCATGCGCGTATACTGAAAGGTCTCCTGGAGCTCAACTCGAATATCTTAAATGCCGATCATTTCTCTATTCAGTAATTTCCCTTTTTCAGTGTTTTGAATAGCAGAGAGCGAAAATAAAACTCTAGAAGTTGAAGTAATTAGACAATATTCACTAAAGTTTATAAAGAACACTTTGAAACACCAGGATTGTGTGAGTCATCTTATGATTATTTCCATGTAAGCAAAAATATATTTATTCAGTAGATTTAGAAAATGTTAGTAATACTTTTTTTTTGGAATATGTATGTTAAATATCTTTGTAGGTTAGTTACAAATATTTATAAGAAGCATTCATTGTAGTAGTAGAGTAGTAATAATAACAGTGGTATTAGTGTCCTTTATATAATATGTACAGTAATCACAGAAAGAGGGAAAGAAATTGAGTTTCCCAGTGAAAAATATACATAAATACATGTAGAGCCTAAATAAAAATAATATTTTAAAAAAACCTCAGCTCCCTGTTTACTGTAGTGGCAAATGGAACTTTTCCCTCTGTCTCTTGCAGTGTGCGTCTGAGGTGTTTTTAATATTTTTATACTGCGAGCCTGTAGAGATCTATTAAAATACTGTCATTTCTCCTCCACCAAATATTAAACAGTTGCCTCCGACAACAGCATCATCCCCTGCCCTCTCGTCTTCCCGCCTTTTCATCATTTCGTTTGTTAGCCACATTAACCTTTCACCTCTTCCAGGTCTCTCTCTTTTTTTTCTTTGCTCGGCCTTGCAGTCTTCGTGCCACTTTGCTCTCATTATCTCTCTCCTGTCTTTCCTCTTTATTGCACACTCCCTCGCAGTGTTGTCTGTCTTCTCTACACCTCCTCAGCCTGTGATCCTCCTGCCCCCGCCCCCCCCCCACTCCCCCCCCTCTGTATTTATCCCCTGGATTCAACCACCATTCATCCTTAACTGGAGCTCACATCCAACCCTTTGAAGTGTAAGACTCTTTGGAATGTTTTCTTTTTTGTTGCAAAATTCTAAGTCAGTCTTCTAGAACTGCATTGTTTTCAGTCCCCAGTAGCGATTGTTACATCAGCATTAGAATGTTCATTTCGAGAACATTCCAAGCCTTAAAGGGTTCAAAGTAAGTGGTGCTTATTTTTCCCCCTTGTCCCCCTGTACAAAACTAAATGACTCAGATCGCCCAAAAATGAATGACTCAGAGTTTCTGTTGAAAAGCTGCACATCTGAGCTGAATTGCTTTGAAAGTCAGCCTCTGTTCATTCCCTCCTCTGCCCTCAACCTGCTGCTGTTCAGCTCCCCTCTCCTTTGTCTGAATTATCCATCACCTTCCCTCCTAGGACTCTTTCCTCCCTCACCTCACCTCCCTCCGCCCAGGTCTCTCCTGCCGTCCGCGCCTCCTCTCTGCTCCTCCCACGTCCCTCCGCACCTCCTCTCTGCTCCTCCCACGTCCCTCCGCACCTCCTCTCTGCTCCTCCCATGTCCCTCCTCACCTCCTCCCTGCCCCTCCCACGTCCATCCGCACCTCCTCCCTGCCCCTTCCACGTCCCTCCACACCTCCTCTCTGCTCCTCCCATGTCCCTCCACACCTCCTCCCTGCCCCTCCCACGTCCATCCGCACCTCCTCTCTGCTCCTCCCACGTCCCTCCGCACCTCCTCTCTGCTCCTCCCACGTCCCTCCGCACCTCCTCTCTGCTCCTCCCACGTCCCTCCGCACCTCCTCTCTGCTCCTCCCATGTCCCTCCTCACCTCCTCCCTGCCCCTCCCACGTCCATCCGCACCTCCTCCCTGCCCCTTCCACGTCCCTCCACACCTCCTCTCTGCTCCTCCCATGTCCCTCCACACCTCCTCCCTGCCCCTCCCACGTCCCTCCGCACCTCCTCTCTGCCCCTCCCATGTCCCTCCGCACCTCCTCTCCTCCCACATCCCCCCGTGCCTCCTCTCCTCTCAGCCTCTCTGCTCTTTTGCACCTCCTTCCCCCTGGTTTCCCACAGCGGAGGAGGTGCCAGCTTCGCCAGTACCCTGCAGAAGTGAAGCGCTAATGCTCAGCTACAGGAGAAATGAGGCCCAATCACATTCAATATCCTCACCTGGGGCTGGAGAAACCTGATTGGGGGAAATTGGCGCTCTCCATGGTGCTGAAAAGAAAGAAAAAAAACCCTTTTCGCACACGTCCAGCACTGCACTCTACAGGGCCTGGGAAAGAGACAGTGTTTATCATCGGAAATACTGCACCTGCCAGCTACCCTCCTTTCCCCTTTTTGATTTATTCATCTCATTTTTTGTTTCTAGTATCAGGGGGCTCAATTAAATCATAAATACATAACCGCGCACATGTAAAATTAAATAAGCAGCCAGCGCGGTTTTCTGACGCCGACAGCGAGCCGGTTTGCAGGTTGGGTTCGAGGACGCTGGTTTGCACAGTACAGTGGGAGGGCCGTAGCTGCACAGCTCTGCGGAGAACACGAGGAGGTCTGTAAGGATCACTAAGTGCCGCGATAAATAAATAAATTGATAAATACGAGGCGGCGTTCTTGCCACCGTGACATTTACTGCTTGTCTCAACCCCTCAGTCTACGCTTTTGGCTGGTAATAATTGTTCATTTAAATTTGTTTCATGGAAATCAATACACCCTCCAGCCTCACGCGATCAATGAGGGACGAGGGAGGGGAAGCAGTCCCGCGTTAGGCTCCCAAAGCCGGCCTTCGCTGTGCGGCCAGTGTTGGCTTTGCATTGTGTTAGTGTTATGTTACTGAGTGTAGTTTCAGAGGCCCGTTTCCCACGGCAACATAACCCAGCAGCCCCCCCTCCCCCCCCAATCGGTTTCATCATTCTGCCTCCTTCTCTTTTTATAACCTGCGATGTTGTCCCCCCACTGTGGAAGCCCCCCCCTTCGTGCGGGCAGACGAAACCCCTGCTGATGGAAACATGGCCGCTAAATCGATAATAAAATAAGCGACTGTTTGGTGCGGCCGCGCGCAGGGTCCTGTAAGCCCGAAAGCCTCTGTGTAGACGCGGTGTCGAGCCCGGCGCCGTCCGACCCGGCCCGGCGGTGCGTCTGCGGTCATACTCCTTGGGCGTACTGCTCTTTTGTGAGGCCTGTAAGCTGCATTGATGTTTTTTTTTGTCCTCTCTCTCTCTCTCTGTGAATGACAAACACGCACCTGCTGCTTTCTGAAGGCGGCGGCTCTCATGTTTAAGCCTGGGGCTTCCGGCGTTCCTGATGAGCGTGACCGCGCTGTGCGCCCTCTCATACCCGCGCGCCCTCTCATACCCGCACGTCCTCTCGTACCCGCGCGCCCTCTCGTACCCACGCGCCTCTCACACCCGCGCGCCCTCTCGTACCCGCGCGCCCTCTCGTACCCGCGCGCCCTCTCATACCCGTGCGCCCTCTCCTACCCGCGCGCCCTCTCGTACCCGCGCGCCCTCTCATACCCGCGCGCCCTCTCGTACCCGCGCGCCCTCTCTTACCCGCGCGCCCTCTCGTACCCGCGCGCCCTCTCGTACCCGCGCGCCCTCTCTTACCCGCGCGCCCTCTCGTACCCGCGCGCCCTCTCGTACCCGCGCGCCCTCTCCTACCCGCGCACCCTCTCATACCCGCGCGCCTTTAATGATCCCGAACCCGCAGCTCCTCCAGCTCCGCAGACCCAAAGGCCCGGCCCCGCAGACCCAAAGGCCCGGCCCCGCAGACGCAAAGGCCCGGCCCCGCAGACCCAAAGGCCCGGCTCCGCAGACCCAAAGGCCCGGCCCCGCAGACCCAAAGGCCCGGCCCCGCAGACCCAGAGGCCCGGCCCCGCAGACCCAAAGGCCCGGCCGTAATGCGGTTACCTGTTCAGCTGCCTCCTCGTTTTTAATGTTTGCTCTCAGAATGGAAGGCAAATCCAGCCCAGGCCAATCCCCCCACACCCCCCCAACATCTGCCTGCTGGAACAGGGTCACGAGCTCGGACTGAAGTTAACCATCAAAGCGCGAACGGCTTCCGCTGGGAAGGCATGCTGAACCAGGGCAGTGAGAACTCCCTGCCCCTGTGTGTGAGAGAGGGAAGGGTGGTGTGTGTGTGTGTGTGTGTGTGTGTGTGTGTGTGTGTGTGTATATGTGTGCGTGTGTGTTTGTGTGTATACTGTATGTGTGTGTGTGTGCGTGTATACTGTATATGTGTGCATGTGTGTTTGTGTATGTGTATGTGTATGTGTGTGTGTGTGTGTGTGTGTGTGTGTGTGTGTGTGTGTGTGCGTGCGCACGCGTCTGTATGTATGTGCGTGCGCGCGTTTAGGTGAGATGCTGGTAATGAGTCACAGCGAGCGTTCTGTGTGATTCCAAGGTGGCAGTTAACGTGTCTAACCACTCAGTGGAACTGTCTGTCTGTTAATGTGGCAGTTAACGTGTCTAACCACTCAGTGGAACTGTCTGTCTGTTAATGTGGCAGTTAACGTGTCTAACCACTCAGTGGAACTGTCTGTCTGTTAATGTGGCAGTTAACGTGTCTAACCACTCAGTGGAACTGTCTGTCTGTTAATGTGGCAGTTATGTAACGCGGCCATCGCGGGAGGAAAATGGAGGATTATTTACTGCACGCCCGCGGTCCGCATTCGACTCGGAGCCTCGCCTCGAGTGACCCCCTCGTCGTCTGCGTCAGACGGAGAGCGTCTGGGAGGGGGCCGGGCTGGGGGGATGGAGAACGGGCACGGGGGGGTCTCCTTGGACCGCTCCCTCTCCAGTAACGCGACCCTAATGGAAGTGCATGATCCAGGGCTGCAGATTCGTTTAAACCGTCCTGTAGCATGCATCCCAAAAAGGAACGGGCTGCCAGGGGTGTCATGTGCTTGTGCAGCTAATAAACGCGAAGGCTCGTTGTCAGAATGTCGACTCGCTAGTGACATTTCTCATGGTCCTGAGAAGAAGAAAAAAAAAGTACAGAGGGGTTCTTTTATAAGACTCAGAAAGGCGCTCTTATTTTAGTTTAGTTGAAGTCACGTGCACTTTGATGAAAGATTGATGAAAAACTGCTGACAAGTTATTGAATGCACCCCTAATTCGATGCAACATGCTCTCTAGTGCCAGTTCCCTGTGGCCTGTGGCCTGTGGGTCCTGTTCATTGAAATGCATGTGGATTCCATGCTCCACTTGTGTTAATCCATGGTTGTAAGTGCCTCTGAAAACAATCTCTTCAGAAACCTGGGACCACTGTAGTTTTTTTTTGCTCTTCTCGGTGCATTTTTGAAAATTTCTACACCTTTTTGCCGTGACAGCTATGAATATTGCCTGAATATGGCATTGTATGTATAACTCTTATTATAACTTCTGTTATAATACTGTATACTCGTTCTGTTGCTTTGTACCTAACCATTCTATTAGCATTTCATATATTCAGCCCACAGTTCTGGTCATATTGGACTCTAATCTGTCACATTGTGCGTGTTTTACGTTTATGAAGAAAAGAAAGATTTTTTTTTGCCAGTATGAGGAAACTTTCAGTTGGCAGTGTTATATGTACTTGCTTGTGTGTGCATGTGTGTGTGTATGTGTGCACACATCTATTTGCATGTGTGTGTATATGTGCTTGTGTGTGCGTGTGTGTGTGTGTGTGCACACATCTGTTTGCATGTATGTTTGTGGTATGTGTATGCTTCTCTGCGTGTGTGTACATGTAAGTGTGTTTGTACATGTGTGTTTCTGCATGTGTACGCATCTGTTTGCGTGTGTTTGTGGTATGTGTATGCTTCTCTGCGTGTGTGTACATGTATGTGTATTTGTGCATGTGCACACATCTCTGTGTACAGTGTGTGTGTGTTAGCGTGTCCACGTGTGAGGACTTTAAAAATAGAATTAAATACTGCTGCACCCAGGGGCCCAGCCAAAGAACTACTTGAATTTCAACGAAGCAACGAGGGACCAGGCATTTCACTCTGGCCCTCCGCACTGTCTGCAGAATGCTGTGCCGCGCTTCACCCTCATCGTGTTCAGGCTCCACCCTCACCGTGTTCAGGCTTCACCCTCACCGTGTTCAGGCTCCACCCTCACCGCGTTCAGGCTTCACCCTCACCGTGTTCAGGCTCCACCCTCATCGTGTTCAGGCTCCACCCTCACCGCGTTCAGGCTTCACCCTCACCGCGTTCAGGCTCCACCCTCATCGTGTTCAGGCTTCACCCTCACCGCGTTCAGGCTTCACCCTCACCGTGTTCAGGCTCCACCCTCATTGTGTTCAGGCTCCACCCTCACCGTGTTCAGGCTCCACCCTCATCTTGTTCAGGGTTCACCCTCGTCGTGTTCAGGCTTCACCCTCGTCGTGTTCAGGCTTCACCCTCACCGTGTTCAGGCTCCACCCTCACCGTGTTCAGGCTCCACCCTCGTCGTGTTCAGGGTTCACCCTCGTTGTGTTCAGGCTTCACCCTCGTCGTGTTCAGGCTCCACCCTCATCGTGTTCAGGCTCCACCCTCACCGTGTTCAGGCTCCACCCTCGTCGTGTTCAGGCTCCACCCTCGTCGTGTTCAGGCTTCACCCTCATCGTGTTCAGGCTCCACCCTCACCGTGTTCAGGCTCGTATTTGGCTCCCATTAGCGCGACGCTTCTCAGTTGTAATCAGTTGTGTCTCATTTCCTGTTCCTGCTATTGCGGGGCCCGGATCAGAAGGGATCGGTGGATTTCTCCCAGCAGAGTTTTATACACTCGGCGGGAAACGAGTCGATGAGAACGAATCAGACGATATCGACTTCTCTCCTCGATAACTGTCAGAATCCTTTGGCCCCAGGAGACGTCATAAAGTAAAGTGTTTTTATTTTGCTCTTTAAATGATATTTTCTCCCCCCCACCCCCACCCCCCTCAATCAGCTCCTTCTCACAGAAATCGGCTCTTCTCTCCTCCGGGTTGCAAGATTGGCGCATGAAATAAGGGAGCGCTTAGACCTCCCGATACGTTTTTTTAAAAAAGCGCTTTACATTTACTGTGCGCGCGTAATTCTGCTGTCTCCTGTAGATCCTATAGACGTGCGGCATGTCCCTGTCTCCTATTATTTCCTGTTTAGCCTCTCCCCCCTTGCTAACCCCCACATTGCCAGTGAAGGGTGACTGCGTTGCCTTGCCATTAAAAGCAGCTTGTCTATTGAAATGTCTGTTTAGGTGGTAGCCAGTTCCCCCCCTCTGGTTTCCAGGGAAACACAGCCCCACCATCCATGCCCCAAAAAACGTAGCATCCTGAGGGCCGGGCTGGGGGCGGGGGGGGTTTGCCTTAGAGGTTAGAGGGTATTCGATCAACCACATCACGCAGGGTTGTGGGTTCAGGTGCAGGAACGATGGTGCTGCTGACCTGCTTGTGGTAAAACCCCACCGGTGGCTCCAGTGGGTTACGGTCTGTGTGAAGTGGAGCCATTGCTGGTGTCACACCTGATCATTACCCACTCAGAGCGCCTTTGGTCCGGTTGCATAATCGCATGTAATTATAGCAAAATAAGCTTGCTTTGGTACCTGTGACTAACAAAGTTAAACACCGTCTGTGTTTGTGTGCGAACGTGTGTGCGTGTATGTGGATATGTGCGTGTGTGTGTGTGTGTGTGCATGTGTGTATGTGTGTGTGTGTATGTGGATGTGTGCGTGTGTGTGTGTGTGTGTGTGCACTGCTACTGAGCAGGCTTGTTGGGGTCCTTTCTCGAGGAGGAGCCAGCTCTGCTTAGAACATTCTGTTCTGTTCTGTTCCGTCACCACAGCCGTTGCACGCTCACCTCAGCCAAGTTAGTCCGCTTCATTAACTAGCCAGATTTTCTCTGTCTAGTTCCGGTAAGTAAATTAATGACCAACCTCAGCTCAGAGCAGGAGACTAAATTTCTGTTACCTTCCCCTCACGTGGACACTTAATGATAATATTCTCAAATAGCTGTCTGAATGGTAATTTCAGTGATTATTGTGATTTATTAAAATGCTATAGAAGTGACATCACGTCGGAATTCAATTACGTTGAGTCAACGGTGCAGCATTAAGTTTGGTGTTAATCAGTTAATCAAGTTCTACGTACGCTTATTTTTAATTGGATCATGCTAAGTGTACTGAAAATAGCTACGGTGATTAAACCTTCATTTTTATCATGCCAATTATGATCATTACTGAGCTGTTCTCCGCTATCCGGTGGAAAAAAAGCAGCTGTCATTTATTTGTCTTGTTTTAATTTCCAGTTGGAACAAAGAACAGCTTGACAATTGTGCCGTAATGGATCCTGGCATCTGACCGGCTTTGCACGCCTATGAGAAACGTTCAAAGAGAGCCAGCTCTTCTCTCTCAGGAACTGAGTGGAAGAAGGTTTAAAGAAGGTTTAAAGAACCTTAAAGGGTTTTTTTATGGAGACTATGACCATTTGATGTAAACTGTGGGTATTATTAATAAAATAAAGTTGCCACTTACCACTACAAAACACTGAAGTTAATGTTCACAAAGAGAATTGTGCGTCAGCTGGGACTGAAAAAGGCTGTAAAAGCATTTTGGTGGGTTACAATACCTGTTGTTATATTTGGTCAAATTTAAAAATAAAAGATTCCAGGCACCTTACCATTGATATACACATATATGTCTGTGTGTGTGTGTGTGTGTGTGTGTGTGTGTGTGAACTTGTAATACTATCTTTGTGAGAAACAAAATGTCCTCACAAGGATAGAAAAATGAGGACAATTACGCTTTGTGGGGACCTTGTGCTGGTCCCCACAAGGTCAAGAGGCTGTTTTAGGGTTAGGACTTAGGGTTAGGGTTAGAATTAGGTTAAGGTTAGGGTTAAGGTTAGGCATGTAGTGCTTGGGGTTAGGGTTAGAGGTTACGGAATGAATGTAGTCAATGGGAAGTCCTCACAAGTATCGCAGTATGGGACTCTGTGTGTGCGTGTGTGTGTGTGTGTGTGTGTGTGGACATTTTAGGAGGAGATTTTATAAATGAGGTTAATTAGGTATTCTGTCTAATCCACTGAAAACCTACACTAATTATGTGCCTTGTGCAATGTGAAAACTTTCTGGAGCTCGGAAGTTCTGGCCTCAATTTGCAAATGTAATTGCGGCAGGAAGCAAACACCGGCAGCAAATACACACGACAACAGATGCGGGAGGCAAATACGATTCAGATAATACTCGGGCTGTTTGTGATTCAGACCCAATAATCAGAAAAACTCTGCGGTAGGCAGCGGAACAGCTCAATGATTTGCAGTAAGAGTGTTTTGAGAATTTTTAGGTGAGGAAAGCCTGCTACTGATTGAGCAGATTGTTCAGTGTATTTGTTGTCGATGCATTTTTAAAATTTTTTATGATATAACCTTCTTTACCAGATGACAGCGGCTACCCATAATGCACGTGTGCAACCCAGCCTTAGATACAGGAGGCAGTTATATCCGAATACAGTCCACACAGCGCTTGTATTACAGGATGCATTCAGCCTACAGCCTTCTGGTTTTCTGTGTGCTCTGATGGCAGTGTTGGTGTGCCGCTCTGTTTTCTAATAAAAACCTGTCGGGCTGTGGTGGCCCTCTTGGGTCTGTCAGATCACACAGCAATGAGATAAATAATGCACAAGGAAGGGGTGGGGTCAGTTCCATTTAGATTCAAATCAGCTGAATAAAACAAAACAAAAATACGTCGAAATTCATAAATTCATTTCACAAATTGAACGACACCCATTGTGGCGTGCGGTGGTTTTTCCTGCGACTCAATTGAATTTGATCCTTTTTCGAGCCGACTGCACTGAATCGGAATTGATCGTGAACCGTTCAAAAGAGTACCAGGCGGGAAAAGGGGATGGAAGAGGAGGAGGAGGGAGAATCACTGACAATGAAAGCATCTATCCATCCGTTATCTATACCCGCTTATCCTGGTCAGGGTCGTGGTGGGTGCTGGAGCCTATCCCAGCATGCCTTGTTCTGAGAGGCAGGAGATGCACCCTGGGCCGGTCGGCACTCTGTGGCAGGGAAACCATGGGAGCACAATAACGTTATTCAGGCTTTTCACACCAACTCATTTTCTCATTTAATGCCAAAGCAAGTGTGGAATGACTCACGGCACACAGAACAAAAAACACCGCGGTGCGACAGAACTGGCGGTTAACTCCTGGCTAATGACATCCCATTTTGTGCTCTTTTTTAACGGATTGCCAGACATGTGGGCTTTGTTTGTAATAGCTATTTATGGGACGCTCTCCAGGCTAATCGCGGGCAGCAGCGTACCTTATTTTGCTCCACGTAAGACTTTAGTTAATCAGTCTCTGTCCTCCAGCCAACGGTAGCCACAACACGGCGGTTTTTGGACCAGTTCGCCGTTCAGCGTTCATGCATAGCGAGTCAGGCTGTTAGCCTCCGAGTCGCGCGCCGCCCTGCCATACACACCTGTGCTGTGAGCTAAACTTAACTGCTCATGGGTTCATGTAATTGAGCAATTGGTCGGGAGGCGCGCCCACTGTGGCCCGCTCAATAAATCCATTAAACAGCCTGAGATTAAATCGACAGTCAGTGTCCTTAAACTGGGTACAGTTTGAAACCTGAAACCTGTCAGAATCGTTGGAAATTGCAGTTGGGCGGAATCGTCAGTTCTTCGGTGCGTGGAACGGCACGTAATTTTTCATAACGCAGGTTATGGCGTGAAACAGTTTGTCTGCCATTGCGGGACGCGCTTTGTATGTTTACAGATCAATACGACTTTCACAGGTGTCAGGTGTGTCCTGCAAAAGTCTCCCTTGGGCTAACCTGGGCTTAATTGTGTGATGGATGGACCGTCTAACCTGTCAGGTCATTGGGCATTGCTCTGACGTTATTTTGGTGCAGTCGTGTGTCTGTGTTTTTGTGTGCGCGTGCGTGCATGTGTGTGCGTGCGTGTGCTTAGATGTGTGTGCATGTGTGTGTGTGTGTGTGTGTGATGTCATGTTGACGGGATTAGGTTATGGATTAGGACGGGGAGGCTTGATAACTTCACGCAACCTCCATCTCTCACAACCTCCATCTCACGCAGCCTCCATCTCTCACAACCTCCATCTCTCACAGCCTCCATCTCTCACAACCTCCATCTCTCACAGCCTCCATCTCACGCAGCCTCCATCTCTCACAACCTCCATCTCTCTCAGCCTCCATCTCTCACAACCTCCATCTCTCACAACCTCCATCTCTCACAACCTCCATCTCTCACAACCTCCATCTCACGCAGCCTCCATCTCACGCAGCCTCCATCTCTCACAACCTCCATCTCTCACAGCCTCCATCTCTCACAACCTCCATCTCTCACAGCCTCCATCTCACTCAGCCTCCATCTCACACAGCCTCCATCTCTCACAACCTCCATCTCTCACAGCCTCCATCTCTCACAACCTCCATCTCTCACAGCCTCCATCTCTCACAGCCTCCATCTCTCACAGCCTCCATCTCTCACAACCTCCATCTCTCACAGCCTCCATCTCTCACAACCTCCATCTCACGCAGCCTCCATCTCTCACAGCCTCCATCTCTCACAACCTCCATCTCTCACAACACAGCGGCTTAATCCCTCGTTATTTTTATCTCCTGGAACGGCGAGCTCGCTGGGAGACGCACTGTAGGCTAAGCAGTCCAGGCTCTTTCTTTTACAATAATATCTTTTGTCCTGTAAAAAAGGCGCGTGGTGCCCTGTAACGCACAGACAAAAGAGGGAAATTAAATATCGCACGCCCGTGAGGTCACCCAGTGTCGCTCGGATGTGGTTTAAAAAAATAAAAAATAAAAAGAAAGATCAGGGCTAATATGTTCGGATCACTTTTAAAAAATTATAACTCTGTTTTCGCTGTGATCCTCGTTAATGAAGCATGGCTGGCTCGCGACTGCCGCTCCCCCTCGTGAATATTAAACAGCTACGCCGCGGCTGCGTCCACAAACAGCGCTCAGCCCGAGCTGCGCAAATTGTTCTGACTGAGTTGTCTGGAGAAATCGCATTACGGCGTCTCTTTGGCCCGGAATAGCGCGCGCGTGCGGAGGGCTGAGACGCCGGTGGAATATTGATGAACATTAGAACTCGGGGGGACTGGGTGTTCTGGGCAGGGAAATGATGGCGACTTCTGATATGACAAGGCCACAAACTACCCGCCGCGCGGTCGTACAGAGTGGGCGGACAGGAGAGGTCTGCTGAGTACTTACACCTGTGTCTGCCATGGATGGACGTTTTTGGAAGTCAATTGTCAACTCCTAAAAAAAAATAATATTTAATCTTTGACGAGTTCAGAATGTTTAGTGAATAATAGTGAATAATATCCCTAGTTGGGTTTTATGTGTGTCTAGCTTCCACAAGGTAGCAAGGTAACACATTTGCATCCAGAGTAACAGCAGAGATCTCATATTATATGCAACGTTTGTGTAATCCGCAAAGCCTACAACACAAGACTACTGTCCGACCGACCCCCACAACCTATTCTCACCAACTTCATCTCTCTCTCTCTCTCTCTCTCTCCTCCCCCCCCCCTTTCTCCCTCTCTCTCTCGTTCATCACACTCCGTCAGATTCTCATCTCTCATCTCTATACTGACAGATGGATAATATCTCCTATTAATAACGGGACCAAATGATCCGCAGAGAATTCCTAGGTTTCTGTCGGGGGAGCTGCTCCTCCACCTGTCTGCCGTGGCAGCCCGGCGCGATAAGGCCGCGGAGTTCGGTTTTAGTGTCTGACTATGCGCTGAACAGGCTTCGGGAAGCTCAAGTCGCTATCGACCGAGCGCATTTGCGACGGACGATGTGACATGACAGTTGAAATTAATGAGTGCGTTAAGCAGATATAGCCGTTCAGTCACAATTCGATAAAAACATTCCGTATCTCTTGCCAGCGTCCTTATCTCAGTAAGGAATTACGCTTTATAATCTGAAATACACATTCTGTCGTCAAATGTTTTTTGCACTTCAAAATAGTTAAGGCAGCCATACTTAATAAACTCCTGCAGCCCACCCCCCCCCCCCCGCCCCCCCCAACCCCACTTGTTTATCTCTCAGAGTCTGTGGATCGCTTTCAAGAAGTAATTCCAAAAATATTCTTTCTTTCGCAAATAATGGACAGGGTTGAAAGAAAGCGCTGCTTTTTGTGCTGTCTTTAATAAAAAAAAAAAGCAAAACACAGAGATTTCACGCTCGGTATTCTGAAAGGAAGTGCATTTCCAAAATCAGTCGAAATGCCAAACATTGCATAAAGAGTAACTCATTAGTCTTTTCTTTTTCGTGAAGATAATCACAAGTGCCCAAATGAAAAGTCCAAATAGGTAATCACGCAGGATGAAAGGACAGAAAAGGAAAATGAAACGGAAGAAAAAGACTAAAGTGCAGACATTTGGCAAATTGCTCTACATCAATTCATTGCTGAAGGAAGCCGTGCTATAGAAAAGTACTGTTCCAAGTGAAGGCATTAGCATTTGTTGACCTTTAACCCCCGGTTCATGGCTCTCTATATGCATTAAATTGACATGAAAAAAAGAAAAAATAGAAATTTATTTTATTAAAATAAAATAAATTTGATAGACTTGCCGAATTCATCCACAAAATTTGAAGACCATGCATGAGCTGTATTACTTTCTGTAGCTGTCAGTAGCTGCAATGGCTGCAAGAAACCACGCATGCATAGAGAAGGCAGGACTGGCTATTATATAAGTACAAGTATAGCCGCTGAGCATCAGGAAGTACAGTAGGTTCTGACAGATGATTGACACCCGGAGAGGCCCCTGGGAGTGAACGGGGCACTTCGGAGACTGCGCAACCATCCGTCCGTGCGCCAGCGCAGTCCAGCGCAGTGAAAATGCGCAGGGCTAATGTAGTTCCCGCTGAGTTTATCTGCGGATTAGATCTGCGCGAGCGCTCGAGAGATCAGATCGTTCTCTGAGCGACTGAAATACGCTCGGGTCGGTGTTCATTTAAGGCCGGGAGCTTTCTCATCGCTGCCAGACCGAATCGTGTGAAAATCATTTTATCTGAAAAAATCGGGATGATTGGAAAAATGAAAGGTCCCGGGTTCGAATCTTGGCCTGCACCTTTCTGTATGGAGTTTGCATGTTCTCCCCGTGTCCACGTGGGTTTCCTTAGGGTACACGGGTTATAGCGGATATAGATGATGGATGGAAGGATGGATGGATGACCCAAATGATTGCTTCACTGAATCAAGGGCTGCATGGTTGGATAGCACATTTTTGCAGCAGTTAAAAAAAACAGATCACCAGTGCGTAAGTGAATAACGTCCGTATGGTCATCATGGATGTGGATTGTCTTTGACATGGGGTTTGGATGCCAAGTCTGAATGCATAGGGGGAAAAAATGCTGAATTTTTATTTCTTCCAACTTCTAATTAGCACACAACAGCCTGAGAGTAAATGATGATTAGCTTCTCAGACGGAACGAGCATTTTTTTTCTTGCCGGTTCCCGAGCTCATTTTCCTTTGTTGTTATCGAACGGTGGCTCGGTGGAACAAACAGCCGATTCGTGGCCAGGCCTCTGGAGGGTTCCGCGCTCGGGCGAGAAGCTCGTGCCGAACGCGAGCTGCCCGTTCTGCTGACGGGACGACCAGCCGAAATCTTTATCCTTAATCACCGCCTCAATGTTCACTGCCCCCTGTTATTGTCTGGAACAAATCTGAATGCCACCTTTCAAACGGCCTGTTGTGAGGCAGGTTATCGAGAGTTATTTCTCGAACGCGGTCAGTGTCAATTGCCCGAACGTCCTGGTAATTTAAGTGACGCTGGAGTTCATCATACGCTAGTAGTGCCTCATGGAGAGTGCGAAACAGTAAAAACCTCTACTTTGCGATGACTCAGCGAGCCAGCTCTCTCTCCGTCTCCGTCTCGCGTTTCCCTGCTAAAAGGTCCCTCACAGTGTGACTCAGTGCATTCTGTGCCCATATTTTGTTACAAGACAAGCATTATTATTCAAAGAATTGACCTGAGCATTTACACGCATTATGCGAGTGTGTGATGTAGGTACTGTGTCCTTTGGGCCTGCATGCCTCCGCAGTACAATGGCCATGTTATACTAGTCCTCATACAAAAACAAAAGCCATACTGTATTTAAATAAGTGCTGCATGTGTGCGTATTTTTAATTGTCAGCATGTTGTAATAGCGTTTACATATGGAGTAAAAGGACATGTTTATTGTTGAGTATCTTTCATAAAATTATGGTTTCTTGCTACAGATTGCCAAGACATGTCCAAAAGCTCTTTTCTCCAGTCTGACGTTTAAATACCCAGCCGTTATGTGAAGCCAATTATTTTTCTTCTGTTTGTAAAATTAAAGTAAGTAACAACATGTGTTTGCATATCTGCTTTGCAATCTATCTACATGCATAAACATGGTCTGAGGTTAATTTAATGCCTTCAATACATAGAGGAATTATATCACTTCTCAATATCTAATCTGCAGCTATACTATAACAACAACAAAAAAAGATTCTGTTGGATGGATGGATTAAAAAGAAGAAGTTGTTGTTCTCTGAATCATTCAGGGGCCCAGCGCATCACGCTGAGTACAAGCGACTCCTTTGTCAGGACAAATTAGCGTTTTTGCGGCGTTCGGGACGGACATGTTACCCACATGTCTGCCCGCTCAGACCCGGTGGGTTCGCCCGCTCCGTTTGAACAAGACGAGCGAAATCATCCTTCTGGAACACGAGCGATCGGTCTCCATGCTAGTTCAACGGCATCCGTTTTATTTATTTATTAATTTATTTTATTAAAATTGCATTTAAAAAAACCTTTATCCATATCATTGGATGTTTGAATAGTAGACAAGAACACATTTATTGGGTATTACCATTTATCTCCAGACAGGCAGTGACCTTTGAAATGTGAAATTCTTTTGGAGTAACTTTTTTTTATTTTATTGCATTATGTTGAGTACCAGGAGTTAACTTCTGAGTCAGGTTTGAATCGTTCTTCTTACCACAAATACAGTTTCATACACAGTTAAATTAGGGACACGGTGAAGTGATGATTGAACTACAGCAATTCTGTCTGCTGTCTTCCACTTTTTATTATCAGTGAAAAGTTTTTGAAAGATACTGCCTAATGTACATTATCATTACCCAGCATGCATTTGGCTCATTGCTACCCAATGGATGTCTGTACATTTAACCTTACCAATATGGTTCCACCATCTCCTGTTCATGTCTACCCACCCAATGAAATTTATCTGCAAAAGACCGATGTACTGTAACCAGTAAAGTGGCTTTGGCGTGATGTTCTTCACTTATTCACTGTAGACAATGACAGTTGCCTGGAATCAAAGAGCATTTATCGCTTGAGTTTTACTTGGAAATTACGAAAACAGGTTGTGGTAATTGTTAAACTTGCATACCTGTTTCTGAAGACAAAAGGTTATTTCCTTTTACTCTTTACGTCAAAGTTCAAGACAAGAAGCAAACAGATTTTGCCTGACCCAAATTTTGCTTTAGCACAGTTCACCATAGACTGATGCCATGAAATTTAAACTGTTAATTAGTAAAGTAGGTGCGATTCATTGTATTAAAATGCCTCTCTGTATTAGTACTCCATGACAGCAATGACTTTTTAATGTCAGAGAGGACCCCCGTGAGGACCTGTGTGAATTAATTTGAGGGAGGTGGTTCCTAATTTGGAGGTGGTGGAATGGCAAGCTTCATTCAGGGCAAATACTGTTATCACATTTACAGTATATGACGGCATTACTTAGGTGAAAACACACACACAAAATGCATGTCAGTTTCATTTCCCAGTTCAGTGAAATTATACATCAAATTTTGTCTGGACAACTGGGCAATAATCAAGAAACTAAAGAGGATTGTTCAGGATCAAGGAAAAATACATCCAGGCTTCAGTGGAACAGGAAGAAGTGAAGGCAAAATTAGACTTGAAACAACAACCAAAAAAATCGATTTCTGTAATTGGACTTGGACTAAGTGCTTTTTGGACTGCAGTGTAATAGCCAATACAGGACAATTATGATTTGAGGGAAGTGAAAGAATAGACAACAACAAAAAAAATGCTTTCACATCAACGAAAGTGCAGAAAAGGTCAAGTGCAAGTCCCCTGCCAATTATGGCAGAACTATTTTCCAGGCTTAATTGTAACACTGTGTACAAGGGAAAATTAAAAGACCTAAACCAAGTGTGTGTGGTTCACTTTGACAAGTTTCAGCAAGTGGCCTGTGTCAGTGCATGTAAAAAAAAAAATGTTGTTGAATGTACTGTTGTTTAAAAAAAAATAAATAAATAAATATAACTAAAACGAACGTATCAAAAGATGCTTTATAAAATCGTGTTTCTGAATTGCAAATCTGCCTGAAATTGCAGGTCTATCTTAGGAAACCGTCGCCTGCGTTCTCTTTTTTAAATTCTATGCTTTTTACACACGCAGTTAAAAACGTTTGAAACGAGGGGGCGAACTGTTGGATGGAGACAACACTCCTGAGTTTGTTACCGTCCTTGCGGTTGTGTAGATGGGACTTGAAGCCACTCTTCTACGAGGAGTCGAGAGTGGAGAAGGCATTGTTAGAGAAGTTAAAAAAGCTCAAAGTCAGAGACAAGGGCAGCTTAGACAGTGAGTGTGCACCACGCGCTCTCCTCTGGCAAGAGGCGGCCCGCTCTCAGACTTCAGCTGAGATTCGTACGAGGAGCTCTGTAATGGAGTGTGGCACTTTGATGGGTCAATGACTCATTATGTTAATATGGAGAGAGAGAGAGAGAGAGAGAGAGAGAGGAGGCAGCAAGTTCATTAAACGGATAGATTAAAAACCGTGGACAAAAAAAAACAGCGTGTGGATATTTGGACCGCAACCTTTGTGAGTTTCATTGGTTACTGTCCTGAGAAATAATATCTTGGGAGGGAACGGGGGGAGGGGGACATGCATGTGCTGGTATACAGAAGTACATATTATGTATATGTATATATAATGCAATGTTTCATTCATCCATTCATTCAAAGGTGAAATTTTATCCAACGCCTAAACCTGATATGAAAATATGCATTTTTAGTAAACTGCTCACAAGATCAATTTTCTGCAATATCTTGAGATAGATTTCATTTTGTATGTATGTATGTATAATAGTGTCCTTTTCATTTGAGCCCCAAATGAAAAAAACCTGAACATTTTACCGATTAAAGAGAAATAATGTACATTGTTTTAATACAGAAAAAAACAGCATGACAAATATTAAAATTCACAACAGTTTATCAAACCCTTAAATTAAAAAAAAAATGCAGTGGAGCTTAAAATTAATACAGAAGGATAATGTAGTTGCCATGATAACTGAGGAAATCATCACATGAATTTGCATTTAAAATAATATGTTTAAAAGATAAAGGTTAATCACTAAATTGAAACTCAAGAAAGGCACTGACGGCAAATTATCTAATTAATTTTTTTCCAATTTTTGACAAAGACAGAAATAAAATAAACCTCATATTTTCATAAAATGTCACAATATTTATATATATTTATATAGATATTTTTAAAAGCCTCTTAGCAATATTAGTATGTGTGCCACATCACCGATAGTAGAATGGTTTTCAGGTGCGCAGAACTGTGTGTGATTGTGGACTTTCTGGTGCGTTTTTTTATCCGTGGATAAAAGGCCTGGGAATGCATTAACAGCAGTGTAACAGGAACGCCACACATTTGACGCAAGATAACACATTCCGCGGGGATTCTGAAGCCAGGAACACCAATAGCTGGAGGTGCCAGAGCCTTTGGTGTGTGTGTGTGTGCGTGTGCGCGTGCGTGCGTGCGAGGAAACTGGCGGAACACTGATAAGGGATCAACTGGTAGCAGATTAAAAGCAGGGGAAAAATCTACATGTCTCCGCCCCCCTGCGCGAGATCGGGAACGCTGGATCAGAGTCGCCTCCGGGACGCGCGCGTATTCCAATCCGCGTTCCCACGGAGACGCGTCGGGAACTCGCAGCGCCGGATGTCGTCCTTGTCTTTCGACGTCTGGAGCGAGACAACGCTTCCCCGTGTGTCCGATCGCAAAAGGCAGCTCAACAGCAAAGGCCTACCGGAACGCGGACGCGTCCACCGCGTTTCAGTGATGAGTCACGGTTTCGTCTGCTCCTGTACCGTACCGTCGCGTTTTCGTGTTTCGCCAGAGCAGGCTGAGGCTCTAACGCCGGTCTCGGTAAATACGGAAGGTTGGGTTGCTTAGCGCTGGCTCGGCGACTGTGCGAAGGCAGTGGAGACGACCTTACGGCTGCTCTAAACGCAGTGAGTCTCACTGGCTGTCCCGTTTGCTCTGCGGTAATGGCCTTGGGTTCGAGCGCCCGTACGGCCTGTAGTACACGCCTGCCTGACTGACTATCCTGGCGAGAAGCGGTGCGTACGGCCAAATATGAACCCTGTGGAGCCACTGCAACCACAAGCTACACAGTTATCACTGAGTGGAGCAACTAAATATTCAAGTCATGTTGATGCCGGATTTGTTTCAATCACTGGTGACAGAAAATAAGATATTTTATGTGTTTCAAAAAAAAACAAAACGGAACCTGTATGATTTAATAATGTTCTTCTTTATTAAGGAGGCTGCTAAAACAAAGGCCCTTAATGTGTCTTAATGTGTGTATTATGTGCAGTTCAGCTTCTCTGCTTTGCAGTGTAATTTACAGAATAGGTTGGGCAATAATGGATCAGACGGCAGTCTTATGAAAAGAACTGGCTGCTTCTCTCGTGAAAATAAAAATTAGCCTTGGAAAAAAAGAAAACGCCATGTAGCGCTGTCGATAAATTCAGAATACCTGTTAGTCTGTCACCAGAAATATTATATAAGAGGCTGGTAGGAGTGATATGTTTGTCAGTCAGCACCACAACAAAAATACCCATCAATAAAAGTTTTTAAATGCATCGATGGTGACCGTAAGTTCATGTCAGGAGTGTACTTCTCTAGAATTTTGACTAATTAATTTCCTCTGGTTTTTTATTGATGGTTTATTGAGGAAAATATGACCGCACAGCATTCTGAAATTGGAAGTAATTTGTCCTTAAGTAGTCCTGAGGTAACCTACTTCACATTTTATCAGAAACTATGATTTTTTGTGTTTTTCCCTATATAATAGCTGTCAGTAGCCCATGCCTATGAAAGGGCATCTGAGGCAGCATACAGTATAATGTGCATATAAGCATATTAAGCTCTCGGTGTCACCTTGGCTGAATGATGGTGCTTCATGTGAATCACAAGCTCAATAAGCCTGCAGTAACTCAGAAGCTGACTGAACTGACAATTGCAGTATTAGCCTGTGGTAAAAAAAAAAAACCTAATATCACTTAGGCACAAACCAGTACGTGGAGAAGAGTGCCTGCGTCCGCTGAGTAGAATGCGTAAAAAGAGGCTGTCTGTGGGAAAAATAGTCCAAGAACAGCGCTTGTGTTATTGCAGGAGATGTCAACTTTTTTTATTATTTTTTAATCATCGAATTAGGACAGATCCCTCGGGCTGAAAATGTGTGGTGCATAATCAGGCTGGCCTGAAGGCCTGTGGTCGTGATGAAAAAAATGACACCCCTTACTATTATTTGTGTCCAGTTCTACAACCTCTCTTGAATCTAATATATAAAACCATTAGATTATAATGGTATCATTTTATAATTTATCAAGAGCAATGAACAGTCCTTTGGAAATGGATTTAGTTGTGCTCAGAAGTCATAAAACACAATGTTTGCAAATTGAATTCATTTCAATAAACCAAACCAAATGCCGAATAACGTTCTTAACTCTGACTGTACAGTCCTTTCCTTACGATCACCCTTTCTGCTATTGCCGGTGGAATAAAACTACTGGTTTGTTAGTGTTCGAGTTGAGTTGTCAAAAACAAGTTCAGAATTTGGTTAAAGCGATATAAAGGTTTAACAAAAAGGCGAGTGGGGGGGGGGGGCGGGGGGCGTTGGGTGAGAGGACAAAGGGACGTGATTCAGCTGGATTGGCTGTAATGTACATGGACAGTTTATTTTTTTAAGATTGACACTTGAATGGAGAGTTAGACGGCAGGTTTCAAAAAAAGTTACTTTCAGAAGACTGCGGCACGAAGGCCCATTGATGTCCTGTAATTAAGGTATTTTTCCAGCAGCGCTATTGATCAGCCTGAAGGAGACTCAATCACCGGGAGCTTAGGGTCCCCCGTTTGGATTTTTTTTTTTTTTCATTTCTCTCTCTCTCTCTCTCTTTCTCAAGGTCATGCTTTGAGCCCGGGCGAATTTGGTCCTGGAGCGGTGGAGTTCAAAACAAGCCATATTGCAAGTCAACAAAACATTATGCCGGAGGTGTTCAGAATTTTAAGTTGGGAGGATTGAGAGAGTACTCAAGCGGGATTACCTGCTTTTCCAGTCATTCCGTGCATCTTTCTGAACATCTGAAGGAGGGATTTTGAGAGCGCAACTTCCAAATATAAAAGCTGGTAGTGTTTTGTTTTTTTTGCTGTAAAATTGCGCATTATTAATTTTTTTTTAAAAAGTACTGCGTTTTACAGCTCAACTTGACGGGAGTACGTGTGTACTCAATACCAAAACAGCTGAGTGCGATTATGGAGTTTGTTAAATTCAAACTCTTTTGTCCACTGTGGTGCCCATTGTATTCAAGGTTCCTGAGTGGTTTAGTCAGTATTGGCATTTACTACACGAGTGTTAACCAGCCCTGTTCCTGGAGATCTACCATCCTAAACTCCAACACTAACAAATCACACCTCATTCAACAGCTAGAGATCTCCTTGAGCTGCTAATTAGTAGAGTCTGGTGTGCCTAATTAGGGTTGAAATGAAAACACTATGGGACGGTACATCTCCATGGATAGGGTTGGGCAGCCCTGCTCTAGCTGTTGAGTGAGGTGAGCTTTGTTATGGTTGGAGTGAAAACCTACAGGATGGTAGATCTGTGGGTACAGTGTTGGGTACCACCACTGCACTATAAGCACCAGCAGGCGCCCGATAGGTCACGCCCCAGCTATGATGCCATCGAAGGGCTGGGAGCGGGAGCGTTGCCCCTCCCCTCTAATTAGTGCTAGCGCTCCACGGTAGCTCTGCGCCTGCCCTGGGCGGGGACAGTCGGCTGGTCTGCGTTGGGTGGGGGGGGGGAGTTCACTGAAGGACTGCACACACTTCAGGCTCCAGTGCTCCTCCACTCATCAGTAACTCAAGAGGCAATTGGCAATTTCAAATTGCTGATGTAAAAAAAAAAGAAAAGAAAAAAAAGTGTGTCTTTCTCCCGGCTGTATTTCTCTCAGACGTTTTTGTGGTGTCAAAGTCAGTGCCATAACCGTGGAGATCCTCCGGTCTCTGACCTTCACTGTGAACGCGACGCCCAATCACAGAATTGTAGTTTGTCGATTGGACGGATGCTTAAATCATGTGGTTGGTCCCGGGTATCAATTTTCGTGCTGTTGAGAGGCGTCTCTCAATCCCTGAGGGGGACCATGGATCGCCAGGGTTACAATATGACAAATAAATCATTTCACTCCATATGATCAAGGTACCTTTGTTTGCCTTCCAGAGAGATTTTGGGAGAAAAAAGCCTCCACAGTTGTATTGTTGAAAAAAAAACATTGACTAACAGTCAGAGGCCTTGTGTCCTTTATCTAATAAATTCAGAATTTTGTCCAAGGAATTATTAGGGGTTCCTGATATAGTCTTATTATAGTCAGGCTGCTGAATACATTACTGCTTCCTGTCTAGCTGTCAAGCAACATCATTAAATAAAAAAAGAAATTTAAGTCGTCGTGAGAGAACTGGAGGTTTTCCAGTAGTCCATAGTTTGGCCAAAAGAAGCTTTTTTTAAAAAAACTACACTTCTACACTGACCCCCCAAGATACAGAATTAATGTCTAAATATCTGAAAATCTCTTTTCTCTTGTCAAAAGTCGATCTTGCTGCCGGGAAACAGGAAATGAGGTGAGAGTTATGGGACGAAATTGCAGGCTCATGACTGGAGTGAAATAACACAACAATCTCGAAGCAGAGTTGAGTGGTTCCTGCAAAGTGAGAAATAGGGTGGTATTGGAAAGGCCCTCCCTAATAAAGCAATCAGCGTCATTTTGAGTTGTCATCTTCAAATAAAACGCATTGCATTAAGCAGGCTACTTGTGCTAGATCTGTCAGGAAAAGGCAGAAACGCTGTTTTGTTTAGCCTGGTATACAGGCTGCTTTTAAAAACAAATCAGTTTGAGCTGGTTTCGCCTTTCCGAGAGATTTAGTCTGATATCGTGTATTCATCAGGACGCTGCCATTTTGTCAGCTGCTGTATCCTGACAGATATGTGAAATGGGACTAATTTAAAAAGCCTTTTATACAACTTCAGATAAATAAATCCTCTAGACTTTCATTTTCGGCATATTCCTTGTATTAGTTATTAGAGACGTCTTTCCCTGATTTTCTCTTGGCACACGCCCAAGGCTAAACAAGGCTGGGGGGGGTATACCTGGATGGAGGGGACCATCTTGGACACCCAGTGTGGTGCTGGAGGTGTGGCCGATGGTTAAGTCTTCTCAGTGGGTCAGTTTGGCCACAGTGACCTTCAGGGTTAATGTGGGTGTCATCCTGTAGAAGGCATAATGTTGCTTAATCTGAGTCAACCAAAGCCTCTGTCTCTCAGTTCCTGCCGTGGATATTTTTGTCGGTTATTATGAAAGATAAAAGTGTATTTGAGGATGGCCTGTTGATATGTTTTATATCAGATTTTATCTGAGTCTGGGTTTGAAGGTGAAGCTCCATTTCTGTGGCATTGTTGTTGCCAGGTCTGTTCAATCTGTGTGAAAAAAACTGAGTTTCTCGGCCCCCCCCCCCATCAGTATATGTCACACCACTGCTCTCCGAAGTAAATCCTCTGGATAAAGTGTTGAAAAAAGGCCAACTGTGATGTACTACCTGCGAGCAAACTTTTACACAGTAACCGGTGACATTAAATTATTTATGCGGTTTTGCCAAGGACGATGTTTCTTTAACTGGGACACTGTTGGAATGGAAACTTTGCTCCCGAAAGTATTCAACAACAAAGGTGTTTGTAGTGAAGTCAAATCTATTATAAAATAAATAAATGAAAACCCACACCTTACCGGTAGAGGTTTTGAACATCTATCTTCCACATGCTCAATTAGATGCAAGAGCACCGATAGAGATCGATATAAACGGAACACACTGCCTCTCACAGGCAATCCAGATTAACATTGGATCGACGCTTTTGCCAGCAGATCCTATCTACAAAAGGAAGCAAAATCTATTCTCCCCTCTTGTACTGACAGCGGACGGACAGAAACCTCGCGCCCGGTCAGGTGACACCGCTTAAATTTTAGCTAATTTGGAAAATGGAACATGTCAATGAAAAGGCAAGAGCTCTCCGGGCCCCGAAGAGCAATCATGCCTCCGCTTGGTTTCTATAGGAATCGTCAGGCTGCGCAAATGTGATCTCGCTGCACACACTCGTAAGCCATCTTCAAAGGCAATCGATATACCAGAGGCAGTATGAAGGGGGGAAAAAACATTTTTATATGAAGACATGTTATGGAATGAATGCCAATATCAATTGACATTGCTGCTATGCTGCTATCCTAGGCTTTGAAATGATATTCAAGTACACAAGATAATCTTTGTTTGGCCAGTTTGCTCTGCTGCCAAAACCATATGAGATTTTGCTGAAAGTTAATAGGGTGAAGTCACTTGAGGCCTGATTATATGGTTAGAAAATTAAAGCAAACTACAGGCAAAAAAAAGGTGATAAGGAAATGGACTCGTCCAACAGATAAAAATGCTTATCTGCCCCCCCCCCCCAGAACCTTGTCAAACTTTCATAATGAAACATTTTCAAGTGTTTACAGTGTTAAATCAATAAATATTAAACGATCAGCTTATGTTGTGCTAGCTATAATAAGATGCTAGTCTGTACCATGCATTTTTAGACTTGTGTTTTTAACACAGTGTTTATTTTTTCAATTAATGTTTTTTTGCACAGCTGGCATTAGAATTGCAGTGGTCCGGAAATGTCGAGACCTTCACAGAATGTAAAATTGAGGAGAAATGTGATTAAATTCTTATCAAATATGTGGGTTTCATTTTAGCATTTAGCATTCTATGGGAAGATGTGCGCTTTATTTGATATTTATGCGTCTTAATTTTTCTGTTGGTGATGGATGCGTGTGAACATTGACCTTGCCATTTACCTGGGAGAAATGAGTCATGCTGGTTGGCACAAATTCAAATTCAGTGTTGAGAACTTTGACCACAATATCAATGAAGCCCGGTTATTCATAGAGTTTTGCTGTATAGCAAATAATGCATTATATCTGCTGCCCAATTGCATGATTTGCATGATGGTCCAATAAAGATCATAATTTCAGTTACATTTGTCATGGCTTCAAAAGCAGGTTTGCAGGTTCGGTTTACTATCAAAATAGAGTTATCACACAATGTCCTGCTTTTGTGAGTACGGGCTAAGAAATGGGGTTTATGTCCTTGTGCACCTTTGGGGTAATATCTTGAAAGAAACCTGCCCAAAAACAGTAGAAGCAGTTCAAGAAGAAGGAAAAAAATTATGCTCTAAAATGTTCAGTGTTCCAGATCAACTCTGACAGAGTACATATGGTCCAACTCTGATGGAGTTGAATTAACACTGGACATTTTACTGTGTAGAGTTAGGATAACTGTTCATTTGAGTTGGGCAATGAAAAGAGAATACTAATGGTGATTTTTTGGCCTGGGAAATGACATTTTAACCTGGGAAAATAATGCTGTTTGGCAAAATGGGGGGCCAGCACAGGTTAGCCTCTACTGAAGCTCCAGCCCAGAAGATAATAGTCATAACTATAATTATTATGCATTATAATTAATGACATCATTAGCAGCAATAGGCCACACATGACAAAGCCATTGATTTATGTGACCACAATATTCTATAACCTAATAATGAAAGAAGAACACTGCTGAATTGTAAGAGATGGATTTCTTTCCTGTGTCACAAATTTGGCAGGGCATTGCTTGAAATTGTTTATCTGAATGAATGAGTACAAACTAGATTTAATTGAAGAGATTATGTAAAGGAATGTCTTATTAAATATTCTTTTTTGTTTAGTGATTTACTAAATCATTTATGCGACTCATTACTCCACTACCTAAGTGGGTGCAGATTCGTGCAGATGCACTGCAAAAACCAGAAAATAAGTCCGTCTCATCTAGTTTTTTATCTGATATTTTGACTTAACATTTTATTTCAATTACTTGTTTTGGCAAATAAGCAAAAATATTGCCAATGAGGTGAGAGTTTGACTCATTTCAAGATATGCCAAAATAAAATTTCACTTGTCAAGCAAGCAGTGACTTAAAAAAAGCTGATGTTTTCTTCTTGAGAGAAAAATATTTTTGATTAAACTTTTAGACTCATTACATGTTAAGATAGACGTTTGTTGTATGGTTAGTATGTTTGCAGTTTGCACTGTAAGACAGAGAGGGAGAGATCATGTCCATCATATGATATAATCACATGAATAAGGCAAAGATGGTACATTAAAAAGATCTAGTTGGAATTCAGACCAATCCTGTTAAATACTGTGCAAGTTACATATATTGTACTAGTCATATGTGTATATACAATCATTTTAACTTGGCTGATGATGTTTGTCACCAAGCTACACCCTGAGCCGACCAGAGGAGGATGGGTTTCCCCCCTTGAGCCTGGTTCCTTCCCATCTGCCACAGGGAGTTTTTCCTTGCCACTGTTGCTTTAGGCTTGCTCCTGTGGGGGTTTAGGCCAGGGTTGTCTGTGAAGCGTGTTGTGAAAACTGTTTGCGAAATGCGCTAAATAAATACATTCTGATTTGAACTTAGGGCAGAGAATATTTTTTTCTCCCTCCTGGAGTCATATAAACTTAAATTAACTCTGAACATTTTACTGTCTCAACTTTAATAAGTGGGTCACACAAAATCTATTTGCTCATTAAGAGGGCCATGGGCTTGGAAAGTTTCTTAACTATCCTGTCAATCTTTTCTGGTAGTGTTGCCGACCACCTGATTCCTCAGTAATTAGCGAAACCATTTCAGATTCGGGCGAATTTCAAAATGAATTTTCATTAACATTCTAACCGTGCGGAAATGTAGTCTGGAGGAAGTGTCACCAAGGCAACAGTGCTTCGAGATTAGATTAGAAATAAGACCTTCTAGACAAAACGAAAGTATGAGGGAGATTCCTGAAGGCCAGGATTGATTCTTGAGATACAAGTATTAGGGTTGCATTGGTGTTGGCCGGTTACGGCTTAAAATTCCCTTCTGTACGGACAAAATACGAGACTAGTTGGATAAAATTGTAGTGTTATTCTATCATTTTTGCTTAACAAATATCCTTGCCATTATAATTATTGGCCTTTATTAAATGTGATAATCAGATGCAGCTAACTCTCACCTTTGTTGTCAAAAAATCTGAGAGTGTCAGATTTGACTTGGCTGTAGATTGACTGTATTACTGACTGTCTGCATTTTTTATTTTTTTTATTTTAAATCCAGGAAGCATGCTTATTTTTTTTGTTTGTTTAATACGCTACCAAATTGTCCCTTAGGTCAGATTAGGGATTTGATATTCTGGATTTGCGTCTAGGCAACCAGAACTAATCAGTGACATGTTTGAATTATAACTGATCCTGGGAATTTGGCAATGCTTCATCAGCCCTTGTATTTCGATGCGTTCCCCGCACATCAAGCAGAAACCCCTCCTCTCCTTGTAGCACTTCTCTCTATCTCCTATGTTTGTGTGAAACTCTGAGCAAGAGAGTGAGACAGAGAGAGAGAGAGAAAGTGGGAGAGGGAGATGGAGAGGGATAGAGAAAAGAATGAGAGAGAGAATGCTTGCTTCAAAACCTACTCTGTAGACAAAGCTGCATCCAGGTTTTATATTTTTATGTTTACTTTGAAATACTGCAGGTATTTTTTTGCCCTATTCTTCTCGCAGAGGAGATTATGTTGCCTGGTTTAATGTTTTCTGCAACCCTCTGCTATTTCTGAAAGCCGTAAATTCACTGGAAGCGCCTTGCATTTATTTCCTAAGTAGTAAGATGGGGAAGGAACTTGCTACTTTGCCTGAACTGATAAGGCAAGCTGCTTACACCCACGTCTTATCTCTGTGTTCAAGGTTAATATATTTCTGCTCATTGTCTTTCAGTAGGGAAACTTGCGTCGACTTATCTTTGGCTCCGTACGCTGTCTCTTTTAGCATACGTGGCTGTGCTGTGTTAGGGTGGCCTATACCCAGGACTAGGGATTTATACCACTCCCGGGGTTTATTGATTCAGATCGTACCTCGATTGGTCGTACTTTGCGATTAATCTCCACCGGCGAATCAGATCTAATTGTCTTGTTGGTATTTTATTTATTTTTCCGCGGGATAATTTCATTGCGATGGTTGTCGAGGTGACCTTTTTCCGGAAGAGCGAACGTGGTGTAGCGCTACAGGCCTTTCTCCCGGATCTGGATGGTGTAACGGTTCATCACGCTAGATTTAACTTTATTACAATAAGGTGGCAATCTTATTTCCGAATGGTTTGAAAACTGATGACTGCCTCCTTCCTGTGGTATGTATCTATTGGAGAGATAAATTGCTTTTTCCTGGCAAGTTGGTGCGGCTTGCCTCTTCTGTCTGTCAACGCACACACACACGCACACACAGACGCACACACCAGGTGTGTTTGCGCATGCACAGTATGCCGTCCGGTGTTAATCCAACTCTAACAGAGTCCATATGAGTCCAACAGGGACCACGTGCTCTGTCAGAGTTGATTTAACACTGAACATTTTGCTGTGTACTCACTCGTACAAAGCCAATCGTGTTGGCACACACACACACACACACACACACACACATCTTCACACGTTCCTGGCCGGCCCTTGTGTGGCCAACCCACCTGGAGTTCCCTTTCAGGTGAGAGAATGGGGGTGACGGGTCTGTTGTGTGATGATAAGGTTGACTCCGTGGGCTGCAGAGGCCGCGTCAGAGACTCTGCACACGTGCAGCACGCTCCGGGAGAAGCAGAGGGGCCGCCCGTGCTCTTTCAACCCTGGTGCACCGGCACAGGTGCGACCAGCTCCGCGATTAAGCTCCACCAGGAGAGCTGGTGGTCTCACGCGTGTCCACATGCACTGTCGCTGCCCTCCCCCCCCTAGCCCCCCACACCCCTCCCCCTTCCCCTCCACCTCCACCCTACCCCCCCCCCCCACACCCTCCCCTACCCGCTCCCCCCCCCATACCCTCCCATCCACACCCTCCCCTATACCCCCCCTCCCCCCTTCACCCTCCCTGAAGCTCCTGGAGCCAGAAGCAGTATAAAAGAAGTGGTTCAGGGCAATCCCGCCTTGCGTGGATAGTTTTTTTTTTTTTTTTTTTAAGGCCGCGTTCCTGGAGTGGCTGATAAAATTTCCGCCGCCGTGGTTCACCGATAAGGCCGCGCGGGGCCTGAGCTCGAGCCTGAGCGCGGCTGAGCTGCCGGTGTACGGCTCGGCACGTCGTCACGGCGACCGCCACACTTTCACAGTCCGGACGCTCGCCCGGTTACAGGCCTGGTGTGCTGTCAGGTGTGAGAGAGAGAGAGAGAGGGAGAGAGAGCGAGACCGTATGCTCTCTGTCTGGTCACACCGCTCACACTGCTGGCAGAGCCGGTATTTTAATCCGCACATAAGGATCAGTGGCAGCAGCGAGCTTCCCTCACGCAAGGCTGCCCGCGTGTCTGAACAGCGATTGGGTGTCACCGCGGCGATGGCGGGAAACGGCGCAGCCGTCCTGGTCTCTGATTTTACCGTCACTGTGAGGTCTGGCCCAGGGAGTTCCCCCATACTGTCTGCCTCCTGGCAGTTAGCGGGAAAGGTCTGTGTGTGTGTTGGTGTGTGTGTGTGCGTGTGTATGTGTGCATGTTTAGGCTTGTGTCTGTATGTGTGTGTTTGTGTGTGTGTGTGCGCGTGTGTATGCCTGTGTGTGTTTGTGTGCGTGTGTGTGCGTGTGTTCGTGTTTGTTTCTGCACTTGCTCCTGTGAGCTTGTCTTTTTGTTTCTCATTTCTCTGAAGTCTGCAATCGGCAGTGCAATGCAAATTAATTTAATGGACGCTTCTTTGGAATATTGCCAATTAAGGAGTAATCCGAGTCTGTGGGTTTTTATAATGAGGAAAGTCAGCTGACTGTGGCAGGCTTTTTTACTCTGATGCCGAGATACTAGGGTGTGCACTTACGCACGTGACAGCGTTAACGAAATGGTAGCTTAACATCCTGGACACTGAGGGCAGTGCCTTTCCGTATGCCCTGCAGCGCCGATAAAATGTCAAACACCGGTGCAGTGTGGGCTCTGAGCAGCCCACACATCAAGGCTCTGTTTGTTATTTATAAGACTTTTGGTTCTCTCACACACACACACCACACACACACACATGCACACGCAAACGCACACACACACACACACGCACACACACACACACCCACACACGCACATGCACACGCAAACGCATACGCGCACACACACACACACACACACACACACTTTACAGTCCTATCTAGAATTCCAGTCGAGGCGGTGAGTATGCGTTGTAAATTCGGAAGGACCCAAGACCCCCCCCCCCCCCCCCCCGTGCTTCAGGCTCAGCGCAGTCTTGGGCGCTAAAAGCGTAAAAGCCGATGACCCGGGTCGCTGTGCAGCCTCTAAGAACTCGCGGGACATTTCTAAAAGCCGACACGCGGCTCTACTCAAATAACTTTTAATGTCCAATTTTATTCTGAAAATTGCGGTGAAGGACACTCAAGGACTGGATCAGGGAGAGGTAATTGAGTGGAACCGTCATGGTCTCGGCTGTTCGGGGGAGAGGGAGCTTAAGTTTAATTGCTGGGTGGGTCTTACTTTTAAAACAAGGCGGCATTGTCAGACTTCTCTAAACAGGTGAAAGCATTATAGTGTCCTCATTTATGGGTGTGCTGCCTTTTAAAAAAAAAAAAAAATGTTTTTTTCACATTTTAATGTTCTGGACCTTTCGGACGTAAAGCAAAGAGAAATTCTGCTGAGGTTGCCTTTTCCCCTCGGGAAGACCATTGTGATGATGGACTTGTAACGGACATTAAAAGTGTATTACTTCTTTCTTTTGAAGAAAAAATTAAGCTACTTATTGGTAACACGAAGAGCTCTGCACACAGTGTGCACAGAGCATGGGATTTCTCTAAGGATATAGGACACTATTTTCGCAATGTCAAACCTTACCGTAAACTCATGGTGCTGGTGAAGTCGTGTCCGATTCAGTTTCGGTTATTTTTCATAACTTGTCAATAATCAAATAAAGACACAATCATAACAAGAGAGTACATCAATGATCCTGCTTGTGCTGTCTGTGTAAGCACATCCCACCGGGTTAACCTTTGTAGCTGAGACACCACCAACTTGTCCCCCATGACATCGGCTTTCCAACAATACCAAACACGATTACACAGCTTTACGGGGAACCTGAGGTTTGCATAATGCTGATCCAGTAGGATGTTCTGCAGCTGAGCCCTGTCTCTTTATCGCTCCCTGCTGGCTCCCTGTCAGCACAATAAACAGTCTGTTTTCCTTTGGGGGGGGGGGGGGGGGCTGATAAGGGCCACACTTCTGTAAACCACCCAAAATGTTCCAGACAGTTTAAGCCAGAATACACGTTCTCTGCTTCAGTTTCATTTTACTGATATACCTGCGATTCTTCCCCGGCCAACAGGTCCATTTGAATCGACCGAACCAATAAGAAGGCTGAAGTAGCGTATGCGGTTATGACTCATCGATATCAGGCTCTGCGATGCAGAAAGGGAACATTAAACCAAAACTAATCGTTTTCCATGAAAAAGTAAATCTAAATACTGTCAAAAGTAGACAAAGAGAAATTATGGCCCAGCACTATTGATGAAGATAATGCGATTATGCGCACTGGATTATTGCGAAACAGCAAACCACTGAGCGTGGTTACTGAGTAGGGAGTCGTTGCAGTCCGTGCTCAAACACACAGAAATATACTGAAAACTCTGATATCATTTTCAAAATAAATAATTTAACAAATGATACAATTACCCAGATGCCTAAAGAGAAAGCAGAGCAGAGGAAGCACGTTTTTGTCCATTTCAGGTTCTCTGCTACTGGAATTTCTAGCAAAGCCATTTGGTCAGTTAGCTTAAGGGATATTCAAACGGTTGTCTCTGCTCTTTTGTGTGTTTATGTGCTTTTGAGAGCTGTTTATTTGTGTTTTCCCTCGATTGTGCTTATTTGAGCTGTCACTGTGTAATAATGTTAAGTACCTTCAAGACTGGGCGAGACTTTTCTGGGCAAGACTTACTGATTGCGCTGCCCAAACCATATTGAGCCAAATGTCTTTTCTGCAGACCACAATTACCAAACTAGGCGGAGGAAAATAACACCTTTTGTGCAGTATAAAATTATGAATCCCATGAGCACCCAGGGTGCACAGGGCTCAAGTTTGGTCCGGTCCAGCAATGGCCCACATGACTCACTTTCCAAATATGGAAAGAAATGGCAGTTCATGGGTAGCCCAGATCTGGAACATTTTTTGGGCCATGACTTAAAATACAAATAAATTAAAAGAAGGCTCAAAAATTATTAATTAACCCATGAACTGTCTTCCAGCTCCATACACATGCTGAGTGAAAGTGAGTTATGTGGGCTGTTTCTGGGACAGATCAAACTTGCGATGCGGGGGGCATTTGTTATCACCGAAATTGGGTCCATATGAACTCATTTTAAAGCAATGAAGAATTAAAGAAAAGCAACACCTCTGGCTGGGGTGAATGTACTGTCTTAATTTTGGTGTGGTCACTTAGCATGTTCCTCTTTTCTACAGAAGCTTTCAGGAGTTTCGACAAACTCTAACAGAAACAAACTTTCTTTTCTTTTCTTTTCCATGCTGTTCCCCGCTGTGGTGGTCTTTCTTTCCCTCTGATATCCAGGTAAGGAAATCTTTCTTTAATTTTTTGTAAATAGTCATTACAGGTGGCCTGTTTGTTCTCCGTGTCAAACAGACCTTACCCTGACCGCTGTAGCCTTTGCCATCGGTTGCTGTGGTAACGTCAGTTGAAATCAAACTGCCGGAACTGGAACCTTCTCTACAGGCTCAGGATGTTCTGATGTACACAGAACAGGGACGCTGGGTAATACGCAGAACTATTGTCAGTGCTTATAAGACTGATACGAGTAACACACAGAATCAGTATCAGTGCTAATTTGACCGACGGTATTAAGACTCAGAACCGGTAACGGCACTAATTATACTGTGACTGTGAACGCAAAGAACCGGTATTTGTGGTAAATTAAAACTGTAATTGTAAATACACAGAAGCTGTAACGAGTCTGATTCTGTCAACGCAGAGAATAAATGTTAGTGTTAATCAGACTCAGACTGTTTGCACACAGAACCAAATTTAGCACTAATGACACCGACACTGTTTGCAGACAGAACCAGCGTTAGCGGTAATGAGACTGAAACTGTGAACGCACAGACACGGTATTAGTGCTAATGAGACTGGAACTGTGAACACAGAGGAACAGTATTAAGTGCTAATTGGACTGAAACTGTGAACGCGCAGAAACGGTGTTAATGCTAATGAGGCTAAAACTGTGAACAAAGGAACGCTATTACTGCTAACGTAGCAGGCACTGTTAATAAAGTGTGAGCGGTAATAAAACTACGGTATTGCCCTAACACAAATGAGTAGCATTAGCAGACATGCAACTGACCGGAAGATAAAATGTAAGATATTATTTTCTATCTATTCTATCTTTTCTAGGAGTTCTTCTGTGAGCCTTTTTCGCACTTTTGTGTGGGGTTTTGTAAAATGAAGTCTGTGTTGCTTTTGCTTTGCTGCCCTAGACGCCACTAACTTAATACAGACACTCAGCTTCTCTCTGTGTGGTGGCAGCAGAGCTGTAGCCATCGCTCAGTTCCTCCCTGCCAGCAGGTAGCATTGATCCGCAGCTGAAGAAATCAATCCAATAAATAGCACGGTGTCATATTCCACACCTGGACAAGACAACACAGGACCCGGAGAGAGAACTCTCAGAACCGTGGGGCGAGCGCAGTGTTGGCACAGTGTGAGTGCAGTGTGCAATGTTAGCGCAATGTTAGCGCAGTGCAGTGTGAGTGCAGTGTGCAGTGTTGGCACAGTGTGAGTGCAGTGTGCAGTTTTGGCACAGTGTGAGCGCAGTGCAGTGTTGGCACAGTGTGAGTGCAGTGTGCAATGTTAGCGCAATGTTAGCGCAGTGCAGTGTGAGTGCAGTGTGCAGTGTTGGCACAGTGTGAGTGCAGTGTGCAGTTTTGGCACAGTGTGAGCGCAGTGCAGTGTTGGCACAGTGTGAGTGCAGTGTGCAATGTTAGCGCAATGTTAGCGCAGTGCAGTGTGAGTGCAGTGTGCAGTGTTGGCACAGTGTGAGTGCAGTGTGCAGTTTTGGCACAGTGTGAGCGCAGTGCAGTGTTGGCACAGTGTGAGTGCAGTGTGCAATGTTAGCGCAATGTTAGCGCAGTGCAGTGTGAGTGCAGTGTGCAGTGTTGGCACAGTGTGAGTGCAGTGTGCAGTTTTGGCACAGTGTGAGCGCAGTGCAGTGTTGGCACAGTGTGAGTGCAGTGTGCAATGTTAGCGCAATGCAGTGTGAGCGCAGTGTTAGTGCAGTGTGCAGTGTTGGCACAGTGTGAGTGCAGTGTGCAGTTTTGGCACAGTGTGAGCGTAGTGCAGTGTTGGCACAGTGTGAGTGCAGTGCAGTGTGCAATGTTAGCGCGATGTTAGCGCAGTGCAGTGTCACCGCAGTGCGAGCGCAGTGTGTGGTGTGAGCGCAGTCTGCAGTGTGAGCACAGTGTTAGCGCAGTGCTGCATCTCCCTGACGAAGGCAGCCCGCCGTGCTCTCGCCGCTCCTGTTTGACAAAGTGCCGCCGAGGCCCGGCGTCAGATTCGATGCTTCACCCCCCCCCCCCCCCCCCTTCCTCCCCATTACCGCCACCGGCCGCTGAAATCCCAGTCCTCCCAACCGCCGCCGGCTGCACTCCCAACTCCCACGGACATGCTGAGAGGCAGAGGAGACCAGGGGAGACGTGATGGGGGGGGGGGGGGGGACAGGTTGGGGGTGGAGGAGGGGAGACATGATGGGGGTTGGGGGAGCAGAGACAGGGTGATGTGGGGGGGTGGGGGGGGAGAAGGGTGAGGTGGGGGGTGGGGGCAACTTCCTGAGCAAACTGCCGCCCGCCATCACTCATTTCCCGCCTGAAGCGGGGGGGGTGGGGGGGGGACGTTAATTTCTCCGGCGCTTGGGTTCACCGGGGCCAGCCGGAGAGTGCGTCTGCAGCGTCCCGGCGCTTCCGACAGGTAGACGCTGACAGACACACCTGAGACCCGGGAGAAGGACACAGCCGGCCGCAGGGCCTGTGCTAATTACTCAGATGATTAATATTAATAATTCTCTCTGTTCCCCGCATTTTATAACTTCATCTTACTTCCCCAGCCTGCCATCTGGCACTCGGATTCTTGGGGAAAATGCAAACAGAGTGACGCCATACAGGTTATGAGAAGGACAGTTTGGGCCCTTGATGCTGATTGGTCGCTCAGCCTTACTGTCTGTGCCAATATTGATTACATTAACATGGCTAAATAGAACATTCCAGTCCTTGATGCTGATTGGTCACTGGGCCTTCCCAACAGTGCCAATATTGATTACATTAGCATGGCTAAATAGAATGTTCCATTCCTTGATGCTGATTGGTCACTCAGCCTTTCTGGCAGAGCCAATATTGATGACACAGCATGGCTAAATAGACCGTTCCTGCCCTTGATGCTGGTTGGTCACTCAGCCTTTATAGCAGAGCCAATATTTATTACATTAGCATGGTTATATAGGACGTTCATTAACATGGCTAAACGATGACATTAGCATGGCTAAATAGAACGTTCCAGTCCTTGATGCTGAGTGGTCACTTGGCCTTTCTCACAGTGCAAATATTGATGACACAGCATGGCCAAATCGAGCTTTGATTGGTCATTCATATCATGGTGCCTTCCACTAAAATGTACATCCTCAGCAGTGAGACATTGCAGGCAGTCAACCGTGATATAAAATGAGCTGCAGAATCTCGTTTGGCCTCCTTGGCTGATTGCGCAGGAGTGCTGATCTAGGATCAGTTGTGACTTTCTGTTCATAATGAACAAGGTTAAGACGAGGACAGGGGACACCTGATCGTAGATCAGTGCTCATACACTGAGGTGCTTTTACAGATTTGGGCCCTGGGGTTCAGAGGGGGCCATCCTGTGCTTCTTGTTGGTGCACTGAGAAAAAAAAAATACATGGCTAGTAATTCAAAACAACCACAAATGGTGAAAATAATTCTGCCTGAATGCTAGCCAACTTAAAAAAAAAAAATTACTCTTGTTGCTTAGTGATCGAGTGACTTTATCCTGTGATGGGGTGTACTTATAGTCCATTGAAGTTCTTTTTAATAGTCTGCCTCTTTAAGTGTATTTATGAACGGATCCATTTATAAAAGTGATATGGAATGTGAACATTATATTGGCTCGGCTATTTAAATGGTACTGTAGTCCGCTTGGAGTCCTGCCTAAAAATCGCTCCCGACCGTGGCAATATGCATGATGTAGCGCACATTTTCCCTTCGTGTCGCTTGTAATTTAAATATACGTTTTGTTAATCGCTCTGGGTGAGGAATGAGAACGCTGAAGTATTGTAACGCGCGACACTGTGTGCCACTGCCTGGAAATACGTTAGCACGATAAAGCCACAGACTTACTAGCATGGAAACAAGTGACTTCACTGCGTTATCCTTGACATTCACGCAAAGATGTAAATGTTACTGTCTTACTTTTATAGTCAGATAAACTGAAACTAAAATTAAACTAAACGTTTTTTGGTTTTTGCTCTGAATGTATGCTTGTCAGGCCTGTGGCTTTGTATATTGTTTGGGACAGTCAACGCTCCCTAAATCACATTCATTCCCATTCGAGAGAGGGTGGCCACCGCACCCATATCACCCCAATTCCCCCTCCCCCAGAGGTGTGGTCACCACACCCTATCGCTTTGATTCGTCCACCGGATTGGCCAATCGCGTCCCGGTCCCTGTGACATTCAGTCGCGATGCTGGGGGATATTCTCTCTCCTTGCACTACATCCCAGTCCAGTGCACTCTGGGAAATCTCCCGCTCTAATGAGCACATTAAACTACTTTCCTTTTTTTCTTCTTTTTAGGTTTAAATTGCACATAAATATGTGTAGCTTCGTAGAACGAGCAGGCCACAGTTTACAGATTAAAAAAAGATCAATGCTCACAATTATCCTTTAACAGTTGTGTCTAATTGGAGCCTGCATTTGCTTTGTTTTCAGTAAGTGCTCAACAGGTTTTTTTAAAATCAGTTCCAGAGTGTCAAGAATGGCATGTCCAGTGAAAGGGGCATCAGTGTAGTATATTGGGTAAGGAGCTGGGCTTGCGACCTAAAGTTTATAGGTTCATTTTTCGGGTTGGACACTGCCGTTGTACCCTTGAGCAAGATGCTTAACCTGCATTGTTTCAGTATATATCCACCTGTATAAATCGATGCTGTGTAAAAAGTTATGCAAGTTGCTCTGGATAAGTGTGTCTGCTTATTGCCTGTAATGTGATGTAACAGTCATAAAGCGGTGATTCTCGGTGTTGTGATGAACCCTCTGTAATGTGGAAATGAGTAAAGACCTTGTAGTGATGGCTTGTGGCTGGGGACTGTGCACTGCATAGTTTAACTAAGAGGCTCCGAGGAAGGGGGAGTTTGTCTGCAGGGTATTCTGCGACTCATAGAGAAGTGCAAAGCCGTCGGCCAATCAGGTGCCGGCATACTGAATGCCCCAGCTGCGTATGATGCACTGTTTTTTGCGCGAGGGGAAGCGGTAGCTGGCTTGTATGCACAAACGAGCGTTCGCCTGCAGGTCTGCGCTCAGACCAAACTGACTGGGCTTCATTGAGTGATGACGCTGGCACTCCAAAAACTTGCGGAAAATACATAAAAGTATGTTTTTTAAAAATATGTTCCCGTAGTCACTGAATGCCCCCCCCCCCCCCACATAGCATATAGAGCAGCAGCATCTATAGAAGATTTCATCATTTAGCATCACAGTAATCTTTTAGATGATGTGTGTATTGATGGTTCAGACAGCTTGGGATTGCATACGAATGCTTGATATCTCAATTAAAGTTGAGCCGGTGAACTACTTTTATGTGACACGCGTATGGATTTTATTGCAAACCAACTTTTTGCTTACTTTTTTACCTCACTTCCTTCAGTGTCACACTAAATGGATTAAATTAACGTTGTAAGTCAAAACCATCGTTTTAAAAAAAAGTTAATCCTCCCCCGTAATGTTCGCTGGAATGCACATTGACACTTAGACAGATTGCTGTTCCACTTTACGTGCTCGTACCTAATGTAAAAACGTGTGATATGTCACGCAGGATCCTAATTAAATGCATTTTCAGTGAGGGCATTATGCGACTGTCTGTTCGTACACAACCAAACACTCCATTTTAAATCATCTCTGATGAAGTTCATGCTATAGCGTTTATGGACTCGATTAAACTGTGCTGGAGCTTGGACATTGAACATCTTAATGTGTATATTTTTTTACGCGGGGGAATTCCCAACACAATCCTTCGGTTTAAATAGATTTTAAGTCTCGGAGTGTTTAAAAAATCATTTATGAGGCCGTTGCCCTTTCTATGTTGTATAACAATAATTGCATTATTGCTTTTTCTGGTCCATTTTGTGGGCCTATTGAAATATGTGTGCAATGCTGTGAAAATTGCGTACTTGTCATTGATACTGTATACAGAGGGCTCCGCTTAATTTCGTTTTTCAGATATTTTATCGCCCTGGTTACAAATCTCTTTCAATCACAAAAGCGGTCGCAATAAAGTAATAACGCGAGGCATTGATCGTTATTCCTATGATAAATGAATAAGTGGAGCAGATGCTTTGTACTACACTTGAGCACGAAAGCCTGAACAACTGTTTTTAATCTGGGCAGATGGCATTGCTGTTTATACAAGGAATCTAATTCTTGCGGCTGATGAGGGCGGCAGTTAAAATCCAGCGTTTCACACCTCTTAAGTCATCGTACAATTGCTGGGCAAAAAAAAAAGAAGAAAAAAAAACTCCAAGAAACTGCTTAGCTGGCTCAGCAAATCACCTTTCTCACTTAATATGCTAAACCGTCCTCCTGCTTGTAGCCCGCACACACGGGAACGCCACGAATAACAGGGTGCGTGTAGTATGTATAGTATGTAGCACCACATGCTATTTTGCATGCGTATCGCACACACCAAAGGTTAAATTGTAATGAAAAGCTGGCTAATACACACACATCATTAATTCTTTTTTTCAAAGGCCTCGCACGCGCTCAGTAAATATCCCGAGGTCTTTAATAGCGCTCAAAACCCGTTTTGTCAGTTTTAAATGCCTGGCGCACTTCTGATAAATCTCTCTTGCGCTGCCCCCCCTGTGGGATATGGCTGGCCCCCTCCTGCCTCGACCTGTCCACCCCTGTGCGAATCTACGACCGAGCTCCAGCCTTCCCACCGTCAGTTGGAAATTTCTCTTTTTTCCGAGGCATTCATTACCATGCCTTCCGCATTAATTTCTCCTCACTTCTAAGCAGTCTTTTAATCGAGACACGGAAGTGTGAAAGCGGTACGCGTTTGAAATTTAACTGACTTTAACTGACGCTTCTACTGTTCTGCTGTACAGCCCATAAATAGCACAAACGGTACACTGTGGACAATATAGGAAAATGGCTTATATATATATATATATATATATATATATATATATATATATATATATATATATATATAGTGCTTACATTTCAATTCTTCTTTATCTTGCTGCCACAGGAGCAAGACAGCAGTGTAACTGTGTGGTTGAGAGAGAGAGAGAGAGAGAGAGAGAGAGAGGTTGTAGTTGAGAGATGAAGATAAAAATGCCACTCCTCAATAAATGTATTCTGTGATAAAATGCTTTTTTAATATATTTTATCTTGTGTTCCAGTACAGTGGATACTGCATTCATATCCTGTGTGTGTGTTTGTGTTTGTGTGTGCGTGTGAGAGAGAGAGAGGGAGATTGAGAGGGTGTGTGTGGCTGTGTGTCTGCATATGTGTATTTCAGTCAGTGTGTGGGTGTGTTCAAGCGTTTGGTGTAGGTGCATGTATTTAAGCGTTGTGTAGGTGTGTGGAGGGAAGTGTTGTGTGTGCGCGTGTGTGTGAGAGAAATAGAGAGCGAGAGAGAGATTGAGCGTGTGTGCGTGTGTGTGTGTGTGTGTGAGAGAGAGAGAGAGACAGATTGAGCGTGTGTGCGTGCGTGTGTGTGTGTGTGTGTGTGTGTGTGTGTGTGTGTGTGTGAGAGAGAGAGAGAGAGAGAGAGAGAGAGATTGAGCGTGTTTGTGTTTGTGTGAGAGAGAGTGTTGCATGTACTTTACCTACATGTACAGGAGTAGTGTTTTCACACAGGCAGTATGAAATTGGACTCAGGACATTAGCCCTAAAGGCAGTGCACCATGGGAAAGTGCTGCTGGTACCTGTCTCAGTCACTCAGGTGCGCACGGCCCCTAGCCAAGCCCGCGGCGCACAATCCATCGCCACATCACCCGGGAAGCCGGCGAAAGCCATCGGTTACCCAGCATGCCCTGTCCCCGCTCTACGTTGGCCTGTCCCGAGCGAGTTTTCGCGGTCGATCGCGCCGTCGGGAGCGGCGGTGACTTGGCGTGCTGCGGCGTGTTCCGCTTCGCGGGTGTTCCCGTCCAGTCCTCGGCCCGGTCTTGTCTCTCCCCCGGGCTCCTGCCTTCCCCTTCCTGTTCTCCGCGGGAGAAGGCCGGCGGCGGCTCGTCCAATGAGGGACAGCCGCGCAGACAGACTTCGCAGCCGCGACAGCGGTAATTACTGTCATTTTTTTCGCGTGCCGCCGCCACGGCGACCGGTTGTGAGCTTGACGTTGCGCGGGGAGTGGGAGTCCGTGGTGCTGAAAGGCTGTCGCGAAGCGCTGGGTTCTCACCGGCCCGGCTGAAGTGCCGGGGACTAGACTCGGGCTGCTAGGTTCTGAAGCTGCCAGGACAGCAGGTGAGTTCATATCTTTATTCTGCTGGGGAAAAAAGAGAGAAGTTTGGAAGCAGGTTTATAGGGACACACACAGGTCCCCATAATGCCAGCAGTGGGTAGCGACTGGCACGCTCGTGCATGTGCACGGACAAATACATGCACACACACGTGCACACTCCCAGGCGGTTATGTGCACGCACACACAAACACACGCACACACACACGCACAGAGAAAACCACACATACACAAACAAAACACACATGCAGTCAAATTCGATAACGACGTCGCCCCAGGATGTCGTTGCCTTGCACGGGCTTCTTCTACCCTAGACACAGACGCACTTTTTAATTGGAGAAGAAAATTAGCAGCGCAAAAAAAAAGAAAGAAAAGAATCCCATTAAAAACCTACAATATCTCTGGCGCTAAAATAAATATAAAAAGACAAGTATAGCGTCCGTCTCATTAACATTCAACATCATGACAAACACCGCCGCTGTGCCTCCTCTCATTTCCACCCTGCCTCTGCCTGCACTCATAAGCCCGCACATCCAAAGGCTCTCCGTCTGTAATTAGAAAACAAAATTAATAAGTGTCCGATGAAGCAGTTAATCTTCCGTGCTGTGATATTTAAGAATGGGTCGAATTGGGAGCTGTGTCCCTGGGCGGTGAATAGCAATAACGCGAAGCCCTCCCATTAAGAGAGACACGCCACATTGATCTGTCTGGAATTAGGAAAGCCTGCTCTGCACAGAGAGATATCTGTGGTCCTTCTGTGACCATTGACTCTGTCAGTATTACTTCAGATATGAAACGTAACATATCTTTGTACTGTTGTACTTTTCTTAGGACTGGGAATCTTTATGTTGTCATGTTGCTTTGTTTATTTTGCCATTTAAAGAAAATAAAGGGCTTATTATTAATCTATAAATGTTAGTAAAGCATATTACAGAAGCAGGAATAAGTATAAAAGTATTGCGGTGGATTAGCTCTGAGGTACACAGGCTTCGCTCTTTCTCTACGGCACGTTTAATGTGCTGACTAAGGTTTGCTCCTTCATCTGGTGTAATGGAAACCAGGCTTAATATGCCTGCGGGATATGTTTCTTTTACACGAAAAAAAAAACAAAAAAAAAACAATGGTTAGTTGGAATGCGTTGTTCGTACGAAACAACGGAAAAACGCACAACGTCCAAAAGCATTCGCATTTGTCGTGGAAATAAATAAATGACTCACATTTATAATTAACTTCAAGGTTGTCTGGTGGCACTAAAAATGTAAAGGGCTAATTCTGAACTCTGGACTTTCTTGATGAGGTGTTCCCTGGAGTCAGGAAATTCACCTTAGTTGCACTGGGTAAAAAAAAGAAAATTTTAATTCCAGCTGCACAGCGTAGAATATCATTGGAGTATTTAAATCGGCATCCCAAGATAAGGATGCTGATGTGGAGAGATGTGCAGAGAGGTGCAGAGAGGTGCAGAGAGGTGCAGAGAGGGTACTTTGTGTTAGAAATTGAACAGTGAGTCACTGCTCTGGAGCGGGTGAGTTTGAGAAGCCATTGTTCAGTGGGCTGTGTGTAGTTACGCGTGTATGCGCTCTCGCGTGAGTACCTGTGTGTGTGTGTGTGTGTGTGTGTGTGTGTGTGTTTGAGCGGTGCTGGGTACTACCTGTACGCATAATCGATGAGGCGGGTGTTTGAAGGCGGGTCAGCGGGCGGTGGGATGAGAGGATTGACAGCCGAAAACACCTGCCCACACCTGCCCAGGTACCCGGGGCCCGGCTGGGGGGCTGGGGGGCAAGTGGAGTCACGCCCGTTCACGAGAGCTGCGGGAGCAGAGAGAGAGGGAGGGAGTTTTCGTCAGCGGTCCTGTCTGAGGTTGGGGCAGGCCCACAGAGTAAAACGAGCGTAAGAACTTCAAATCACAATAAATAAATAAATACAATACAGTGCACTGCATTTTAAAACTGAATATTTAAAATATGCGTTCATTAATATATGTATAAATGTATTCAAATATTACCGTCTCTCTCGCAAGAGGCTGAACTGGTTAAATGAGGGCTAAATGTAAAACTTCCAAATAAATGTCAATAATTGATCTATTTGCTGCTATGGAGACTACATTACTAAGTTTCTCTGAATAAATTATACATTTTTTTGTTATTGATTGATGTCAGAATGTTTTTCTAACTGGAGTTAAAGACAAATGGAAAACGACACTGACACTACAGGCCTCAGGATATTTGCCAGTTTATTCACTGAGTGATAAATTTGTGTCTTGAATTCCCCCTGCAAGTTCTTTTTTAGCATAATGATATACAGTAGTTGTCTAATGCTGCAGAACATGTATCTTTCATGCAATTCAAGAGGGAGAAAGGATATAACTTTCACCAAAGTGGAAAAACACAGGCTTGAGACACACAAGGTCACATTCAAAATGACCCTGTGGTAATGTTTTGCTTGAGGGAGGCGTTTCGAAGTGCCTAATGCGTCTAGTTTTGCCCGGTATAGGTGCACACGCTTTGATCCTAATGTGTGGATGATGTTGGGGATGTGTGGACAATTTTATTCTCGCTATTTTTCCAAGAAATCGCAGATGCAGGTGAAGAATGATAAATTATATATTGCGGAACACTTTGACTCATATTGGCATATATTACGAGAGATCGAGAGGGAAAATGCAACAAGAGCTTTTTTTATCTAAAGCTTATTTCTCCCATCAGAAATATCTGTCGAACTCAGAGATTGATTTTGGATTGCAGTGATGAGTTTTATGTATTTTTTAAAAAGGACTCGCTTGTTGGGCATGAGTGGCATTCGGGTGGGTGGCTTGTATAAAGTAACATAATATCACGAATGGATTACCCATAATGCATTTCACATGTGGGAACGCACGTTATGCATCTTCCATAGACATTCACACGAACCAGACTAAACACTGTTTGGGTAGCATTCATACAGAAGCTTGATTAATATAAAAATCCCACTTTGCTTTAAATTTTCCTCAATTACAATGTAATTGGAAGACATTGGTAGATATAGTATAGTGTAGTGTAGTATATTTACAGTTAGTTCCAATGTTGTAACACACTTGTAATTACACCAGCAAAAAACAGTTTTATCATTATAAATACTTTATAACTGTGTGTAATAACACAGTAAATACACGGTGTCAGCTTATGTAGTTGCTATGTAATTACACATGTAATAGTACATAATAGTACATAAAGCCACAGAAAATGTAATTTCCCTATCTAATTTTTTGGGGAATTTATAACCCCCTGAATGAATACACTTAAAAAACTGTGGATGGAGGTTGTCCTGAAATATGTGCTTCTGCCTGAACAGGATTCAGTTTGAAATTCTACTTCAGGCAAACCAAATCAAGCAACTTTTTTCCCCCACCAACCCTTGTGCCAAACTTCATTTAGCTCACTAGCCCCATGGTTTTCAGTAGTCATGCTACTTTTTGAAAGGCGTGTTTCAATAATGAATTATGATGAAATAATTAATAAGATGTGGTTATCCTCGCATGACCATTAATGGAGAAGGTAAAAATCTGTACTGTCAGCTTCAGATTGAAGTCTCTCTCTCCATCCCTCCCCCCTCCCCCTCCCCCCTTTGCCTCCTGCACCTCTGCTCTATTCCTCCCTTTTCTCTCTCTCTCTATCCCTCCCCCCCTTCATCCCTCCCCCTTCCCCCTCCCTCCATCTCCCCCTCCCCGTTTGTCTCCTCCCTTCCTGCAACTCTGCTCTATTCCTCCCTTTCCTCTCTCTCTCTCTTTCCACTTTCCACGTTCGCTTCCCGAACCGTTGAACGCCCGTCCCCCCCCTCGGTCTCGCCGTTGCGTTCGCGCCATGGAAACGGTTTGGTTTTAATATGCGGGGGGGGGGGGGGGGCGACGTGTGCGATTTCCTGAACCTCAGCTCCCACCAAACACGCTAAGGACACGCTCCAGCATCCCCGCTCCGGTCTGGTGGTCGAGCGAGCGAGAGCTGTCCCCCCCCCCGCCCCCCTCCCAACGAGAGCTGTGACCTGGCATTGACCCCACCTTGGGGCCATGGCGGGATTGGCGCCATTAGGACGCCGTTGCGTTGGCTAACGCTAGCGCCCAGCGCTGCGCCGCCGCGGCGGGCAAACAGAAAACAGACTGCCGCCGCCGCCAGCTGGCACTGCCAGGCTCCTCGGCCAGCGCCCGCGCGGGACACGAAAGCGCTCGGCCATGACTCTACACGGGCCCGATCCACGCCGCCTTCTCTCCCCCGCGCCTCGCACAAATGTGATTTCTGTTCTTCTCGCCTTTATTTGTTTCGTTTTACTGTTCATAAAACGAGCGAAAGGACACACACACACACACACACACACACAGCAAGGTTTAAAAAAATAAATAAATCTATAAAATTGCTCGGAACATTAAATTGTGCTCACGTGTGTGGTGCTTGTTATTTTCAGCAGATTCTTTCCTTCTGTGTTCAGAATTTTAATAAATTATTCAGCCTCGCAAAACGCCTGTACCGAGTCACACTGGAATTCTTTGGGGTAAACGCGCAACATCTGTTTTTGTTTCTTTTTCTGTTTTTTAGAGACGGTTGCCACATGTCTTTGCAGAAAGGGAAACACGGTCAATCAATGAAAATGACACAACCGGGACTTAATTAGCTTCAGTGTTGTTCTCAGATGGAACCCGTTCGAGGGGAGGGAGGTGACTCGGAAGGTCTTCTAGGCCAACAGACGAAGAAGCTGCTCGCAGCTGCAGAGAAACTCATTAAACTTCATTGTGCAGCTCGTCGAACCCGTCGCGCGACAGATTGAAATGTGTTAAGAGCGTTTGGAATTGGAAGTGTCAACTCGATAGCAACACGCCTGCAGAACCGGATCAGACCGGAATCTCTCGCGTCAGATCGACTGTAATCGCCCGACTTTCCAGCTCAGTTTGAACTCGCTCGGTGTTTGTCTGTTTGTGGCTTGTTTTTGATGCTTGCATATTCAGAAAGTAATTCCAGTGTAATTCCGTGGGAATGCTGTATGTGTACAATGTGTGTGTGCGTTTGTGAGAGAGAGAGAGAGAGAGAGAGAGAGAGAGAGAGAGAGTCGAGAGCGTCCCCGGTTATGGGGCACAGCGCCCCCTTCAGGGCTCCTCGAGGCATGACGCATTCTGTATCCTGTGGCATTCGCGCGGGGTGCTAAAAAGCCAGTGCTCCCTGCTCATGGTGGAGTGGCAGGTCACCCCCTGAGGCCGACTAAACACTTAGGATCAACAAGCGCGGAGAGGAAAGGATACGTGAACGCTCGTCGTCGCAACTGAGAGAGGGAGGTTGTCGAGGCTGAAATGCCTGGGCAAATTTGCCCGCAATGCAAGAGAAGAACGCCAGAGGCCATAGGGTGTGTTCTAAATTCCCACAGAGTGCTGGCTGGTCAGGGCTCTGGCTGGCAATTAAAGCAACACAGCCAAGCCTGGAACACCAGCTAACGGGTATGCTAACGCTAACTATTTCATGAATAAGTCAGAGGCCTTTCTTCTGCTCGTTCAGTGGCAGTTGCTCCCAAGTGAATACACTTTAACACGTTATTTATTTGAGTCAAGTAAGGGTCAAGTATCACATGCGCTGTCAGAGGAAAATTAACTCTTATTTGAGTTGACTTAAGGCTGAACGTTTTACTGTGTTCTAGCATCCTTAGCACAAAGTCTGTGCACACAAAGTAACTGTAGGAAGCTTGTAGTTTATTACATAATTTCTGCATTTTGGCATAAATCTGAATTATTATCCTCTTGCTTAATACAGCCAACTGCATCATTAATTCTTTTAAACCCATTGCCGTGTGTTAATTTACTTACGATAACAGATTAACAGGTGTGTGTTTTATGGCCTGGAGTCTTGTGGGCGGGGGATGTGAAGCCCTTTACTGGGCCAATGCTGTGACCTGATGGCATCTCAAACAGCAGCTATGCATCAAAACCGATGTTAACACTGACAATAACATTAAAGGCACAGACACCAATCACAGACGCCAGTGAGTGGGGCGAGAGGTCAGTGGATAGAGAAAGTACACTGACTGTTTTATCATCATGCGCCCCATCAGCTGTCAGGGGATAGAGGAAGTACAGAGACCGTTTTATCATCATACACCCAATTATCCGTCAGCCACCACAAGAGCCTTCCCTCATTATCATTCAACAAAGTCAGGTTAAAAACACAATTAAAAACAAATGCACAAGTGATTCAAAATGATACCAAACCCCCCCCCCCCCCCAAAAAAAACCTATGTTAGAAAACACCACTTTGGGAAACCCGTGAAAGCATTGTTTTTGTTAAGAGGCTGAAGTACATTAGATTTTTTTTTTCTCTCTTTTTTTTTTTTGCCCCACACAATGAAGTACAGCTTAGCACAATTACCGAATTGGCCTGGTTTAATTTGAGGGGCTTTTATCTGCAAGCCCCTGATATAATTGGTCTGGTAAACACCCTCCTGTGGAGATTTTAAAAAAAAAAGGAGAGTTTCCATCATTTGCGTGGCTGTTTGCGACTAATGGGTCCATCAGTGCTCAGAGGCTCGTCTTCGATCGCATGTGGGGGCCTGGAGGACTTGTCATTAGCACCTAAGCGATCAGATCCAGGAGATCACAACGGCGTCACAACACGTCGCTCAGGAGGAAGCGGGTTCCAGCAGTGGTGTTTGTCACTAATTGCACTAAACTGCCAACATTTCTCGTTGTCACCTTTAACTGTCATCATTTAAAGCCATGTAGTTGGGGGCGCAAGCTTTAAAAGGGAGACGACCTTCGCCTAATTAGACATTGTTGTATTTTACTTTGTTGTTGTTCTCCTCGTGTCCTTGTGTCCGTATCATTATTTGCTGCATATCGAACCCGAAGCACGGTTCTGCTATTCGATCCCGAATCACGGTTCTGCTATTCGAACCTGAAGCACGCTTCTGCTATTCGAACCTGAAGCACGCTTCTGCTATTCGATCCCGAATCACGGTTCTGTTATTCGATCCCGAAGCACGCTTCTGTTATTCGATCCCGAAGCACGCTTCTGTTATTCGATCCCGAAGCACGCTTCTGCTTCTCCGCGGTGCATTGACCCCGCCATTTCCGCCAATTCCTCGTGTTCTTTTTTATCGTTGTTGGGCACGGTCTGGGCTTCAGTGGGCGGCGTACTGCGCGTGAAACGCGCGAGGGAGCGTAACTGGATCATCTTTTCATCGTCTGATTAATTCCTATTTTGCTTCTGCTGTTTGTATCTGACCTGAAGAATGTGATAAAAGCTTGTTGGCATGTTGCTGGTAAAAAAAAAAAGAAGAAAAGAAAATGGCTCCATTAAAGAGATCAATCGACAAGACTAAAAGGATAGCATTGTTCATTCGACAAGACTAAAAGGATAGCATTTCGTTTTTTTGGTTTTTTTTTTAGATAGCATTAGCTTGATTTGTTTTGCACAGTTAGACAGACGATGATCCAGTTATAGATCCAATCGGCAAGAGAGGGCATGCCCTTAAAAACACCACAAACTCTCCAGGCGAGGGGGGTGAAAATTTGAGTTTCCGTAGGAATTTCTGGATTTTCCAGAATGGAATACAGATGTCTAGAAACAGTACGTAGAAACCGTAGAAGCCGTGTTACATATCGGTGGGTTGCATTAAGCCTCTTCCTTTCCTGACTACTCTCAACTTTATTTTTTTTTTGACAGAGGAACTGGAGCACATCGCTGCCCTTTCTCTTTCTCGTGTCTACTCTGCGGGAGAAATCCATCAGAGTGCAATAAAGAAAGACCTCTGATATTTTAATTAATTCAGTGACTCCTGCACGTATGATGAATTAATGCATCAAAGGGGGCCGTGTCTTTCAATACTGTGACAATGACATGGGAATTTAATAACTAGACAGGCAAAAAGACCCCAGAAACCAAAGGAAAGAGATAATGACAACAGTATAATCTATGCCAGCCGGTAAGATAACACTGATTCTCCCGATGTGTTTTATTACGCTAGCTAGCTGGCTAGCTGCTATGAAATATTAGTTAGTATAAAGTACTTAATCACATATGATGAAGTGTAATATTCGGTTCAGTTGGCTTAGTATTAAATCCACTCACATTAAGCACCCTGAGAGTGGAAATATGAAAGAAGGAAACCGTTAGAAATGTCAAAGACACACGCGGGAAGAATGACGTAAAGTGAAAATAAGGGGGTGAGTCTCCATGTCAGGAGTCACCACCTAGTGGTTCGGCAGCAAACTGAGATGGAGAACCGTGATAAATTTACTAGCTAGCAAATAGCTAGCCAACCTCATATATTCAATTCAACAACACTTGGGGTAAACTGCGTAAGTCAATTGCTGTGGCCAATGAATTCGTAAGGCATTTAACACAATCGTATTTTAGTTACAAGTTTCCTGTCAAGATATTTATGGTACGATGCCCCCCTATAATTTGCATCCAGATTTTAGGGTGAAGTTGCCCTTTAATTAAAAACTGGCTGAACATGTCTTCCCAGTGGAAGTGCACCTTTCAGGTCTTTGCAAACGGAATTCATTTGAACAGCATTCCCCTGGATCCACTGTTTTGAGTCACATTAAGCAATTAAAGAGAACGAAATAGGATGCTGACAAGCGCGAGCAGCGCTCAACCAGGACGTCGGGCGTACAGATCGTACGCCCGCGCGGAACTGTTCCGCACCGTGGCCCCGCACCCCCACCTTGGGCCCGGACCCGTGGAGAGGGACAGACGCATTATCCCCCTTATTGGCTGGGCGGCCTCCTCTCGGTCAGCGGTGCACCATTAGCTGAAACGGTTTCGTGACGAAAAACAGATTTAGCTGAATTTGAGACCTGGCCAAGCAGCTTTTGGCGATTATTATATTTTAAATCCCGACAGGATGTGCGCACGGCGTTGCCGTGGTTATTGATGCCGAACCCGACTCTGTCTGTGAGGGGGGCGCGCTCGTTAGCGAGCCGCTCATTAGCATGGCTGTGGGCTGAGACCCCCCCCCCCCGGGGTGAAGTAATTGCACCTGTTATTAATGACATGGACCGCGACGGCCCGTGGTGTGGGGGGGGGGGGTGTGAGAGGGCGCGAGGACAGCTTTATTCTGTTTGTCTTGTCGAGATGAAAGCTGTGTGTATTCTCAGACGGACCCAGACAGGCGTCGGATTTCAAAGCGGCACAAGAACTCCCAAAACAAGAGCAAACCTCCAGTAGGAAAGTGCACTGAAATAAATGAATGCATAGATTTTATTTTATTTTTTTTAATGTCAGTTAAGCTTAAACTTGGAGGAGGAGGACAGTTGGTGGTAACATGCTGAATTATGTGGCTGGTGTGCTTAATGGATGGTCAAGTACTGAACTAGCTCAAACGTGCTGTACAACTTGAAGCATTAGACCATTTTCTGTTATTGTAAATACCTGAAATTATGTATTATTTGTAGAGATAGAGGCCCTCCTGTTTCCCATTGACTACTATGAAGGCAGTGAAGGCACTTCCATCTTTCAAAATGTTCCCTTGGTAAGATGCACATGGTGTTTTAGAGGTGAAAGGTGTAGGTGCTCACCCATTCTGAACCTATTTAATTCCTAACATTTTATTATCACTTATTTCCAACCTCTTATAGCATCGTTCTATGAATTACATTGCAATGTCCGTATTTAACAGTCAATTTAACCAACCCTATCTGTATGGTAAGGTTAATTTGATGGTTAACAATATGTAGTATATTAATAAGATAAGTAATATATATTATGGTTTTTTAAATCAAAGTTCCGCTATGCTATGATACAGCTAAACTTTAGCTTTATCTCTTAAGAAAAAGCACACTGCATAAAAGTGTTCGTATGTGGTTTTTGTGTAAACTTCACTATAAAAGCAGCTGCCTAATTTAAAGTGATCATATCCCTGGATACATCCACGGGAACAGCAGATAATATTTTTATGGAGAATGCTGGGCTTCTGGCTCTTTCACTGAGAATGCATTTTCACTGATGTTGTTATTGATAATTATCCCCCTCCCCCCCTCTGTCTAAACCATGTGTGGCTCAAAGCTAGCTTGCATTTGTTATATATTGTAATGCGAAAAAGCACAAGACCAGCGTTTAAGCCAATAGTAAGGTGCGTTGGTAAGATTAATTTAACTTCCTCTCCCATGAATTTGAACAGAAATCATGCTGTATGGGGTTAAAATTCCAACCTGCTGGCTTAGAGTCACCTAATTTGACTGCGTGGAAATGAGGATCCTAATCAAATCAGTCTGTTTGTGTGTATCTTTATCTGGCTGCTTGGCATTCGGCTGAAACAGGCTTACTTTTCCCAAGTTTCTTGTATTTTCATCCTAGTTATGCTCTGTTAGAAGTTTTCTTTCCTTTGCAATTCAAAGAATAACAATGTGTGCTACTGTAGGAGTGATGGAGTGCGAGAGAGAGAGTGTGTGTGTGAGAGACAGAAAGAGAGAGAGCGAGAGAAAGGAAGAGAGGGACTGTAGACTGTATTCCCTCTGAGCATGCTACTGTTTTCATGTCTAATCCCTTCCTGGCCAACTCATTTGTTTTAATTAAGCACTTTTCTGCTGAGGTGGCATGTAAACTTGCCTGACCTCTGAGGGTGCGTGTGCCAGGGCTGGATCTGGGCTTGGGCGCTGAGCGACGTCCAATTACGCGCCAGAGATGACATCATGCTGGAAGTGTGAAGTTAGAGCTTCGAAATTTCAAAAATACGCTGTGAGGCCTGCTTAGCTTAGTTTTCAGCGTGGAGGGGTTTCCCATGTCCCAAATCCTTCCCTTGGGATAAGGAACAGTGTAGGGGGTGTAGGTAAGCAGGGGTGAACCCCGGAGGGGCGGGGGGAGGGGGGGGCGATCCTGCCTGCAGCTCCGTCAGTGACCCCCTCTTGGCGTAGCACACGGGCAAATTGGAACCGGCACAGGACGTCCGTTCCGCGCCAGGACGTCAGGAAAGGTGCTCGGCCCGGAAGGTACAACTTGCTGAGGGAGGGAAAAAATGTGGAGAGGGGAGGGGGTTGGGGGGTGGGGGGCAGACGGGGGAGGGGAGGGGGGTAACGGAGCGTCGTGATTAACGGCCGTGGGAGAGGAACGCCGTGTCCAGGGTTTGAATGGTGATGATGACGGTCATAAGAGGAAGAATAAATGCGCGGTTTCGCCTCAGCGTCCTGATTTATGGCGGCTGGCGGAGCAGGTGGGGGGGTGGGGGGGGGGAGGACACAAAATGGCCGCAGATTACGGAGAGATGAGAGACGCCCGGCTCCCAGCCGCCCTCACGCTACGCCAACTTCCGCTTCATATTTATTTAAATTCCCGCACTCCTCCAGCTGTCGGGCTTTTTAGTGCTCCTCGAAATAAAATATAAAAGTTTATGGGAGTCGGCTCGCGCTCGTAAGAAGATTGAGCCCGGCTCGCCACACGGAGCTAAAGACTTCAGATGTTATTTTCATAAATATTAAATCCAGCTTTTCCTGCATAGCAAACGCTCCCCCGTCCCCCTCCCCCTCCCCCACCCCTTGGCAAAAAAAAACAGAAAAACTCCTGAGTTGCTATTCCCTTGGGCTAATCTCGAAACCGTACACACACACACACACACACACACACACACACATCGCTATTGTTGGCACCGCTATTGAGCACAAAGTCACCTGTCTCTCTCTTCCAAACCTCTTCCTAAATTAAATTACTCTGGATGCTTCTGCTCATTGTGCTCTCCGCCCTCCCCTTCCCCCCCCCCCCCCCCCCCGCCCCCCCCCCACATCCCCCTGTTACCCTTCCTGGGCTGAGCCAGACGCCAGAGGGATTATGTTCCTCCCGATCGGAATATTGGATGGCGCACAGAGATGGCGGCTGTGTTGGAGAGGTTCCACTGTGGCGGAAAGGTTCTGCTCTGCGCCTGTGTGCCTTCTGAGTTATGCATCACCACTGAAGATGATCTTTCTTTTTTTTTTTTTTTTTGGTGATCAGTATTTTTATTTATTTCACAAAAAGAACAATTGAGGAGGGGGGGGGGGGGCGGTTTGGATACAGACAAGAACGGCACGCATTGAGATGCATGTTGTATGTTATATGCATTACAAAATGTGCAAAAAGGCACCTGGACTGTTTGATTTACAAATATGACAATGGCAATGTGGGATTCATGTCATTTTAAATCTCTGATATGGTGTGGCATAAGCCCTACGAATTATTTTATAATGGATAAACTGATGCGATAAAATGTACTATTTTAGATTAGACCACACAGCCTCCCAGTTTTGGGGCAAGATCTCCGAGTTCTCTGTGTTCTTGATCCCATAGGGTAAATGATGCCGAAGGTTTATCGGTTTGTTTTAATAAGGCGTTATAAATAATCCGGGCTGTGCCCTGAGAGACAGACGAGGGTTCGAACGAGGGAGGAAACCCCGTGAAACGCCTCGCGCTCGCATCGCTGATCCAAGCTGGAGATGCACAAAGCAAGATGATGTCAGAAGATCAAACTCAGCCGTTAGATCCTGAAATGATCTTAAACCCCTTTCACCACGTACATCCTCACATGTGCACATGCCCTTGGAGCACCCAACTGGGTTTTTTGAACGGTTGTCGCTCAATCAACAAACTAAAATTGTTCCACAAGGGAGTGAGGTTAGACATTTTAACTGATCCCTCCCCTAACCCTTCTAGCATATTTCCACACATGAAGAGAGTTAACTATAATTTTCCGAAAAAAAAATTTGTGTGAAATGTTTCTACATCCTGGATTAGTATATAGGAAATCCTGTAGTCTGTGTGGTTTGACCAAAGCTGTTTCAATTGATCTCAAAGGCACTTTGGAGTTTGTGTCAGCCCATACTTGAAGTGCCCTAATTTGGAATTCCCAATAGTCTACTGTAGTTTAAAATCAGGGACAGCTATTCCACCTCGGAATTTGGAACACGGAAAAGTAGCAAAACTTTTCCAAGGGCACTTAGTGTACCTGCTCATATAAACTTAGAAGTAATGGATTGAATCTCATCAAAGTACTTAGGCGGAGGGGGAAGAGGCAGCATAAAAAATAGAGTAAAGTTAAGCCATGGCAGCACAATCATTTTGATTGCCGAGACTCCCTACATCTTTGGAGATGTGGTTTAATTTTACGTAATGCATTACTGTGATCTTCCTTGGCAGTCTTGGAGATGGTCAAGTGTATTGCGGTACCCAAGTGGCTAACCATTGAAGATGATGTTGAATCAGAGGCTCTTTCAGTGAATGTAAAGTGCTCACCAATCATTGGACAGCACACTATATAAGATTTTGAAGGGCCCTTGCATACAGCATAATTGGCATAATTGCCTTATCTGCTGTTTATAATTAGATGTGTCTTTATTGCATCTAAGAATAGTTGAGGGGTGTAATTGATGGTGATTTATATGAGTGCTTAATTACTGAGAGGTGACAGGTTTCAGACACGTCATCCAACACCACGACTTGCGAGCGCAATTTTATTTATTTGCCTTAACTGTGATGAGGACGGTAAGCTGAGGTCCAGAATAATCAATACACTGCTCTTATTTGTGGAATTAAGTTAGTTTGTGGTCGTCTGTTCCCCCGAATGCATCCGCGTTTTAGCTTTGCCTGTGCGGTCACGCGTCTCTCAACGCATTCAGAGTTATGAAAGATTGGTGGAGTGGCCTGCTGTGGTCTAGCGCTGCGGCTATCGTTCACCCAAAAGAAAGGACGTTTGTTCTGGAAATGAGAAGAGACGTCCGTCCGACGCTTCGAGCGCCAGAAACGAAGCGCTTCGAGCTCACAGGCAATCTCATGTAACAAAATAATACACTTCAAAATGCTTGAAGTGTAATTACAGGAAATGTAATTATGCTTTCGAATATGGTAAAATATGCGGTAGTACGCTTCAGTGTGCTGGTTTCTCGTATGAGATGGCCTCACACCTCACAAGAGGCTGGTTCCGGCAGCATTCCATGAATCGGGACTGCGGTGGACGGTACCGAACTGGGCTTTTAGAAATCCTGTGTTTTTCATTGGAGCTCGTCACCGAGACAACTTTACAAATGGCCTTTGGGCCTCCGTTAAAAGGAAGCGTCGATTGCGTTCGCTCGTCTCCCGCTATTGTTGTTCAGCAGATATTTGCTCCTGTCCATCACGTCTACCGATTCTGTCACATCTGTGTCTTTAATAACAGAGCAGCCATCCGTCTTTATTGCCACTTCTATTGTTTTGTTAAAAAAACAAAAAAACAAAACTGAAATGAAACCCTTTGCCAAACACTGGGATTATCCAAATTCAAGCAGAGTATCCTGTGCTTTCTTATTTCATTTTTTTCACCATCTGGTGTCGCTTTGTCAAACAAAATCTAATCCCTGAAAATCTTCCAAATCCACACACTTTGTTTGCCAAGTGCTTAAAGTGACTTGTGCGTGGTATGACATGGCCTTGACATTCTTGCCCTTTTAAACAGTTTTGTGAGAGCCGTTGATTCACGTGCATAACATCTAGCGTAACGGGGTTTGTGCATTAAGCGAAATACACTTGACAACTTGCGAATGTTCTCGTTGCTTTTATCGACTTGATGAAGTGTTCTGTGCCGACGCAGATAATAAACGCATTGCGGTGCGTTCTGGTATCGGCCGAGGGGATCGAGACAATCTTCTTTGCGTTTCTGTTTTTCCACGGTGTGTGTGTGTGGCACTGCCGAAGATGAGAGTTGATCTAAGGAGAAATGTGTGTGCTGTTTTTTTTTCTTCTAAAAAAACCCTATGAACAGAACTCAACAACAGAGTGAGTCTACAGCGTTGGTGACAGGCAAATAAGATTTTGGTTATTTTGCCTGGGTTCATTTACATATGAGTGAAATGTGCTTTCATTATTATATTATTTATAGCTTTTGTGGGCTCTCTCCAAGGTGACTGTTTTACATATTTTTCCATTTATGCAGCTGAATGCTAAAGCTCTTCAGACTGAACAATTCTCGCAATGGATTCAAGCTGGCAAGCCTTCCTTCTCACCAGTCACGTTGCTTTGCCTCTGCACCGCCCAGTCCCAAGTTGTAGTGCGCATTTTTTCCTTCTTTCCATTCGTGTGAGTGACACACGGTTTGATTTTTTTTGCGCGTTGACCGGTTCACACACGGATGATGCGAAGCTTCAATTGTTTTGTCAGCCCTTTCACATGTGACTCGTATGTAATGGTTATTTATTTAATGTATTTCTTTATTTTTCATTCACCCAGTCCCATGAGGGGAGGGAGGGTTAGGGTGTGCAGTGGTTTCCCTATTCAAGTGTCGACACATTTACATGTTGGCTACATGTTGAGGTTTTGTGCATTAGTGCATTCACCTACAGTTCTCTCCATTTTGATGTCATCCCAGGAGAGAGTGGTACAGTATGCAGCGGTTATAGCTGTACGCGCCGAACCCATTTACGGCTGAGTGATGTGCCGAGGTTTCGGTTTTGCTCGTTGACATATTCCCATGCGAGCGATGTGTAGCGGTTACTGTACTGAAGCATTCCCGCATGAGTCATGTGAGGAGATTTTGTACATCGATGCGCTCCCGTGGGGTTTGTCGTGGGTATGTTCACTACATGTACAGAGTGATATATATATATATATATATATATATATATATGTGTATATATATGTGTATATATACATACAGTTTGCAGTCTGAGTTGATAGCGTTGACCGTCAGTGTGCACATGGCCGCAGTTCGCCTGTTGAAGTTGGCACGTTTGTCTTAACACACGAGGACAAATTGTGCAGTGCCATACAACCAGGCATCTGCAGACCGAAACGGATCAGTTTGCAGTAATTACTGTAATCTTCCCCATCCCTGACGAACGTAAATCCTCTTCCGCGTTTATGTTGTATGAAATCCTGTCTCGTTAGACATTAGCCCAGAGTCTGTATCTTTTCTGTACTGACCCCTTGCCATTGATTTGTTTCAGCAGATGCTTGTAATCCTTTTGCCTGTGAAGACGGGTCTAAATTTGGCAGGCATAAGCAGATGTTCTAATTGGCCAAGTTACAGATTCCGGAATGATCAAACTTGTATTATTCGTCTTTGTGCTCGGTGTCTCTTGAATTATTAAGCGCAGAAAGTTATCCCCACTCATTTATTTTAATTTGTCTGCTTATTGGTTTTCAGATGCCTCGGTTATATGGGCTAATTTATTATGCATGAACTTCGGGGAAGATTTAATGTTGGGGGAGTGTGTTCAGTGTGTGCCGGGCCTGCTGCCAGGGCTGTACTCTAGCAGGAGGAACCTCCTACGTTCTCTACCCCCCTCTTCTTTTTTTTTTTTTACGCCTCAGATATTTGAGTCCGCTCAAATGTCCCCCCCCCCTTTCCCCTCTGCTGCAGCCCTCTCCTCTGTCAAGGTTTTTTGAAAGCACACCTCAATTTCCGTCCTCCCTAAACAAGGCCGTGTAATTTCGCTATCTCCTACAGCAAGCTGTCACTCCCCCAATTTTTTATCAGAGGGATGCAGAGCTCCTGGATGCCCTCCAAAGATTCCTCCTCCTCCCCCCCTCCCCTCCTCGAAACACGGCTTCTTCCTGTAGAATGACAGGAATATGAGCGGGAGGATAAGTCGGCGCTTCCTTTGGCCCAAAACGTGCGGTGATAGGGCCGGTACGTGACCAAGCACAGCCGAGCCAGAGTGGCTTTGTTGATAATCAGGGGGGCACTCGATTGGCCAGACAACCTGCTGTCAATCATTTGAAACGGTCTTTGCTGCGTATATTCGGGGTATATTCCTCTGAATAACAATATTATCAGTAGTACTGTATCTGTTTGCTTGAGACAGGGTAGCATTTTGTACCTCGAATGGAGCTAAATAACTGCAGTGACCTTGAAGGACTCAGAAAATCTGACTGACCTCTCACTGAATACTGCAGAGTTGGCAGCTGTCACGCTTTTGGCGGGAAAAAAATGCGCTTTCCAGCTTGGTCTCATGCTCTGCGCTACCAAAAACACTTCTCATGCCAAATAATAAGACCGCAGCTAAAAACAAAGCCGCGTCCCTAAACAAATGACCTTTTCAGCTCGCAGGACAAAGTATTATTGCGTCCAACATTACAAACACACCCCCCCATCCCATCCCATCCCATCCCATCCCATCTCATTCTACAAATGCAGTTAATCTCGCTCTAGCCAGCAGACCAAAGCTGACAGCCTTAGAATACGCTGCACAGCAATAATCATAATAATAATAATAATAATAATAATAATAATAATAATAATAATAATAATAATAATATCATCACTGGAACTTGGGTGCAGAATCACCAGGAACGTAGAGTCAAGCTGGAGGAAGGTGCTTAAATGTAAACGTGCGGTAGTGACTGTTTCAGTGTTCCCGCAGCGTCTCATGGTCAAACTTGAGGGCAGCACGCTGAGGTAATGGAATTGTGCATGCGGTACCCCACAGAGGGTCTATAAGAGGAAAGACACGGTATGCACTCTGCTTGGCAGCTGAGGCCCGTGCCATTACCATAGTTACCATTACATTTACCAGTTCCATTGTACATAGTTACCATTGCGCATAGTCGCTATTGTACATAGCTGCCATTGCGCATAGTCGCCATTTTACATAGTTACCATTGCGCATAGTCGCCATTTTACATAGTTACCATTGCGTTTAGTTGCCGTTGCGCTTAGTTGCATTACATTTAGCTTCCATTACACTTAGTTACATTGCGCTTAGTTGCAACTGCGCATAATTGTCGTTACACTCAGTTGCCATGACACTGAGGTTGCCGCTTCTCTTAGCTGCGAGCTCCAGTTGCTCCTTCAGAGGGTTTTTGGCGGCTGACGCTGACGCTGCGGTGGCTCTCTGAAGTGGCCCCGCTTGGCCGCGAGACCGAGCGACCGGATCAATTCCCCGCTCCCCTGGGGGCGGACGGGAGCAGATCAGGTTGTTTTTCGATTTTTCCCATTCATTTTTAATAACCGTGCATTTGTAAGCGACGCTGGAAGGGCGTGAAACGTGCTCCTGGCCCTACGGATGAGCTCGGCTGGCCGCGTTAGCACGTTAGCACGTTAGCGCAGAGCACAGCGCGCGCCATGGCAAATTCAGCTCAACCTCGCCACACGTCACCTTCTACAATGGACTCATATACCAAGCAGGCCCAGTTAAACAAATTGCTAATTGCAATCAGCGGGCTGACATTTATTTTCTCGGCCCTAATGAGAAACCCTAATTCATTGATTGTCTCTTCTCACTGCAGAAGACTGAGCAAGTGGCCGATTAGTCTTGGAAAAATGCACACTGCACAGGATAATTAGTTCTCTCCTATGCGTCTCGGTTTATTCAGATTAAGGGGAAATCTGAAAAGCCCAGGTGCATTGCCATGCGTCATGGAGAGTGTTGAGCCATCCAGCGGCCATTTTCTTCCCTACGACTGCAAACAGACTCTCGAGACAAAAGGAAGGTTTTTGCTTTTTCATTTTTCTTTTTTGTTGTGTGTATGTGTAGGCAGTCTGAAACAGGTGCTACACCACCCCTCCATCCCTCCCAGCACTGCATTTTAGCCAGCAATCTGTCTAATCAGCCTTCAGAATGGGGCACTTCAATGGTGAGTCATATAGTTGGACATCCTGCCATTTTCTGTCCTGGCTGGTAGTCCTGCCCCATTGCCTGATTTTTTATTATTTATTTTGATCCAAAGAGCTTTGTCCAGGTAAAGGGTACATTCATAAAATTGTCTGATATGAAATCAGTTGCCACCTGCAGTACCATTCTTACTTCACCACCATTTATATAAATTTAGATTTTACGGTTAAAACCTTTTTTTTTTTTTTTGTAGGGATATTTTTAAGGAGTAGACGTGTCTTGCATTATAATTCCTCCCTCTGTGGCTCTGATGATGCCTGTAAAGGTACTGATGTTTGGGAAAGCCAAACTCACTTGATGTCAATCCTTCAGGGCAGGTCTGGGTTCCAGTGAAAGATTGCTTTTTGTGAAAGCACAGTAAATCTGCCATCGGATTGGCTCAGGTGGAGGAAGGGGAGGAGCCACACCCCCCATTGTAGTCATTCTCTTTTAGAGACACTGAAAAATGGCAATACTCCTACCTTGCATGGCCCCCCATTTGAAGCATTAATAATTAATCCCTCACCTGTATGCTATGCCAATACAAGAAGACCTGAAAGCACACTGCCTTTCCCATCGAGAAAATGAAAATCTCTAACTGATTGATTGAGTGAAATATGAAAATAAATCTGGGAAATCGCGTCTCTCGCTCAACTTCGGGATATATATCTTGAAGCATCCTCGCCCCCCCCCCCCCCCCCCCGCCCCCGCCCCCCCCCGTGGGCTGTCACTGTTTCTTTGAGCAATGGCGCTTGTGGGGCAGGATTTATATTTATATCTGTTGGGTCCATTACGCGAGCCGTTGGAGGGCTCTGCAGTGGCTTTCTCATGGCGAGATTCAGCGTCTAACAAGAGCCGGACTATCAATAACGCGGGGGGGGGAATGCTACCTTGAAAATGCAGCAAGATAAAAACAAAGAGGTTCCCTGATGTAGCTGTGCTAAGGCTTTGAGCCGTTGCAAATTAAAAGTGGGTCTGCTGCACAACTCACTTCTTGGGAAAAAAAGTAGGTGTTTTTTTTAACACTCAGAAAGTATCCATGGCCAAGGGTCATACAGTGAAGAATTCTGTAGAGTGGTTTAACAACAAGCTGGTACGTGTATTCATATAAACATAAAACTTGAGCTCGAGTGTGTGAGTGCATGCAGCTGCGTGTAGATATCGTATTATAAAACAACCACCCAACAATTAGATGTTTTGTAAGGAAGTCCCATTATATTTTCAAGAGAGGTGTTTTCTTGATGCTGTTGTTTTTTCTGGGGTTCAGTGTCATATAAAACTCCACATATTTTGGCATTGACACAACATCTCTACATGCACGCTGAAATATACCGATGTCATTTGAGACATGCTTTGTCTGCTATAAACAGCCCCATCCATTTCATCCATTCATGTTCAGGTGTGACTAATGCTTGAGTTCTGTTTTTTTTTTTTTTTTTTAATTCCTTTTATTTATGGATGTCCCTCAGCGTTCAGCGTATTAAATTCATCACGCTTTCACATGCCGAGCCATGTCTCAGACCGCAGAAACTTTCAGCGAGAGACCGCGTGTTGCCAAAGCATCGCCATTATCTTTTCCGTCGTCTGCTGGATTCTCAGCAAGCGGTGGCCATTACCAAGTTTCGGCAAAGACCTCGTAATTTGATGTTTCACTAATAGCCCACTTCCTGTTTTATTTTCGTCCGGCGTGTGTGTGTGTGTGTGTGTGTGCGTGTGTGTGTGCGGGGAGGTGTGACACCGTGTGAATCTCGAGGTGACGAGCCGAATTCGCGGTCACCTCGATTACGCTCGGGGCCAAAAAAAGGGGATGTGATTTGAACGCTGATGCGTGAGCGCTAATTAGCACGTCTCGTTCTTTATCGTCCGATCGTGATGCCGGGCGTGATAGCGCCGGTTAGCCGATCGTGACGCCGGGCGTGATAGCGCCGGTTAGCCGATCGTGACGCCGGGCGTGATAGCGCCGGTTAGCCGATCGTGACGCCGGGCGTGATAGCGCCGGTTAGCCGATCGTGACGCCGGGCGTGATAGCACCGGTTAGCCGATCGTGACGCCGGGCGTGATAGCGCCGGTTAGCCGATCGTGACGCCGGGCGTGATAGCGCCGGTTAGCCGATCGTGACGCCGGGCGTGATAGCGCCGGTTAGCCGATCGTGACGCCGGGCGTGATAGCGCCGGTTAGCCGATCGTGACGCCGGGCGTGATAGCGCCGGTTAGCCGATCGTGACGCCGGGCGTGATAGCGCCGGTTAGCCGATCGTGACGCCGGGCGTGATAGCGCCGGTTAGCCGATCGTGACGCCGGGCGTGATAGCGCCGGTTAGCCGATCGTGACGCCGGGCGTGATAGCGCTGGTTAGCTGATCGTGACGCCGGGCGTGATAGCGCCGGTTAGCCGATCGTGACGCCGGGCGTGATAGCGCTGGTTAGCTGATCGTGACGCCGGGCGTGATAGCGCTGGTTAGCCGATTGTGACGCCGGGCGTGATAGCGCCGGTTAGCCGATCGTGACGCCGGGCGCGATAGCGCCGGTTAGCCGATCGTTGCGTGCGCGCGCTCGGCCGAGGTCGTACCCGGTGTTCCTTCGGATTTTCCGGGGGGGAGATTAACCGCTGTACGAGCACGTCTGGCTTCCTGTGAGATCCGGGGACAATCTGCAGATCGACCCCAGCGTCGTCGGGTTTTTGTACCACGAATGTTAGCGGTCCTACTTGCAGTATAATTATCCTTTTGAAAATTGTGTGAACTGAGAATCGGGCTGCAGAGGAACCTGTAGAGGAAGGAAAAAAAAAAAACCTGCTATTGAAATAAATAAAACAACGGCGTGCGGCGTTTTTTTGGCCTGGGTCTCCGGATCGCTCAGGGCAGTTTTGGAACTGGATCTGTCTTGTAAAGTTTTGAGCTTCACCCGGTTTGCAGAGCAAGCCGACTTATCCTCATGACTAATTCTGGAGCTGTTCGGGATTCTTTTTCCTCCCCCCAGTCAGAGGGACTCTCTGACAGACGAGGGGTGGGGTGGTGGGGGAGGGGGGGGGGGTTGAATGTTGAAGTCAAGATTCATCAGGGATTCTGGTCGTGGCCCCTCTGAGATAAGGTTGAGAAGCCCGTGTTCGATCCCTGAGATTTCTTCCGGCTTCCCAGTGTAAGCAGTCATGAAGAATTTCTGGGCAATAGATCAGTGGCATAAATTTAAACTCAGGTTACAACATCCTGTTCCAAAAATGCACTTTATTTTACCTGAGTAAGACAAAAGAAAATGACAAACCTAAAAAAAACAAACAAACTTAACTTTGGTTCCTTTCAACCTGTAATAAATGTTTATAATGCACTATATAGCACTGTGACATTTGTATGCAATTGTAATATATAACATAATGACATTGTACTGCATATGCATGATTGAGTGATGGAAATATATTTGTAGAAAATACCCAATAACTCTCAGTCGAGAAGACCGTCTTCTTTTCGGAGAGAGCGTTTCTCCCGCCGATTCATCTCTGTCCTCCATTTCCTTGCGCTTAATTTGTTCCCATCTATATTCTGTCTACGTCTCCATCCTTCCCTCTCTCTCTCTCTCTCTCTCTCTCTCTCTCTCTCTCTCTGTCTGTCTCTCACTCTTTCATCCATGCAAATTCATCCACCTCCTGCTGAAAGAGGAGCAGATTAAAATCCAAACTGGATCACTGTCAGCAGCACATTATGCCGAACCATCCCTCCGCCCTGTACTATTCTCTTGGCTAACTCCCAAAACTAAGAAGGCATGCGCTGAACTCAGTTCATACTTGGGCGGGTGACCTTGGAAAACTACAGTGTGTTAGCGACTGTGCTGTCAAAGATTCCGCGCTCTGTGATGAGGCATTAAAATGAGTTCCTGACTCACGGTGTACATTAAATATTCACTCTTTTAGAAAAGAGTTGGGAGATTTAACTCTGGTCTCCTGGCCAAGTTCCCACAACTGGCTTATGTACATCTGGCCACCTAATCATCCCCAAAATCTGATAAGCTGCACAATCTACTTTCCTTCTTATCCGAAAGAGTTTCAGTTGACCTATCTTTTCAAATAAAGGCTAAATCAAAAATAAATGTGGGCTACAAGCGTTTTCTAACCACTGCCACATAAAAAAAGACACATAGCAGAAGGTATTGCGAACAGAGAATAGTGATTTTAATATAATGATCAATCGTTAAGAAGAGCCAACTGTTTCTAATATGCAGTAGTATTTTATGGTACATTTAAAAAAAAAAATTATAAGCTGCGGTATTTTGGGCTGGGGATTTATGGTTCCTTAAGCCTTGCAGAATAAGCAGTTTGACAGTTTGATATATGGTACATGGTACATGACCTCTTCGGGGTAAATTATGTTCAGTAGGAAGCAAAGTGAAAAAGCAAGTGTTGGTTTGGGACAGTGCGCCTTGGTGGCATGGCTATAGCTGGACACAGTGTTATGATATTTGGTTGCTGCTGTGTTGCCTGTAACCTATGATTATATCCTTCTGAATTATCCAACCTCAGAGGTGCTCAGAGTTTATGAATTCAAATGAACCATTAATAAGAGCATATTGACTGCCTTTATTCTGGGTTTGGTTTAATCAGTAGAGTTCACTTATTACAATAGAAACAACATCAGGTTCCATTTAAATGTTTATTTGCCTGGGGTTTACAAAAAGACACAATGTAACAATAATAAGAAGAAGAAAACGAAAATAAAGTAGGTGATGCTTGCAGAGTGTTTCGTTACTTAGACTCGACTCCAGTTCTGCAACATCGGCCGGTGGGCAGATTAACGAGGCTTCTTCTCATTTCTGGCGGTTGACTCAAGCCTGGACTGGCAGAATTATGACTGGCAGGTCGGAGCATAGTTTCGCTGGACATTTGACACTTCCCGCTTTTTAAACTCAAAGTCCCAAATTGCTGGTTAATGATTTAAATGGCTTCCGGAGATTGGCGTTTTTAGGTCCCAGGCATGCAAATTTATGATGATCCGTCATTCTTTGTATTTATGGCAGCGAGTAAGAAAGCTGAGAAATATTCTGATGTGATTTACATACGCGGGCGCGGCTGGGTGGACAGCACTCAAGCGTTATTTCAGGAAGTATATGATTATTAAGTACTGTGCATAATTACATTATGTCCTGGGACTTGTGTGATTTATTGCAGGGTGTGACTGACATTTTTGGTTCAACTGGCCAAAACTCAATAATTTTCTTTGACCACTCATTTAAAGAAGAAATGTTCATGATGAATGAATGAATGAATGAATGAACAAATGAGCTGTGTGCGCTGCCTATGAGTTCATTTGCTGTACTGCTTTAAAGAATGCCTAACAGTAAAGGTTAGCACTAAATTAGGACATCATTTTTGTTCCTTTTTTTTGTTCCTATGAACAGGAACTTCACTGTTCGAAGGGTACTGTCTCCATGTTGGCGTCTGTATTTGTTGTGTCGACATTAAAACCTGTTAGAACATATCTTTCAATCGCAAAGCTAGGGCCTCTCATTTCCCAGAGACCTTGAAGCTGAGGAGATATTCATGTGCGTTGGGAGTTATTGGTGACATAACATAGCGATTTGGCAATTTGAATGTGAAACATTGATGTCACGTGATTTGTAACGAGCCCTTCCCTGCGTGAAAAGATGCCCAATGTCCATAGTCCTTAAACAGGAACATTTCAATTCCAGACTTAATTTATAATTTGAAGTTCCAGATGTAGTACATAAATCTAACTGTAAATAAATCTATGAGATGAGAGGGCTTAGTGGGAGGGGGGAAAAGTGTAAGTGAGGTAACGAGCGTATGGTACTCTGTAAGACCAGTCATATCAGATTTCCTGTGTTTTTATGCACTAATATAAGGCCTGTGATGCTTTCATTAGTGGAAGCAAAGTAATCTTGGTTAGATATTTTTTGCAATTATGCTGTATCTGCTTGAAGGGCAATTTGGTTAATTTTTTCAACCTAATAGAATTTTCCTTCTACAGCATGTTTATGTTCCTGAAAATGCCTCTTACGAATCTCACGGGACTCCGTACATTCAGGGGAGTGTGCAGTTCCAAATGAACAAACACCAGTTCACAAAACTCAACTAACAAATTACATGGGGTAAATTGCAAAATTGTAAAAAAAATTTGCTTAAAAGATGTTGGGGAAGCATAGATACAGCAAAAAAAGAAAGAATAGTTTGTAGCAAATATCTTGAGATTTATGTTCACAAACAACTGGCTTTCAGTAGTATTACATTACAGGCATTTAGCAGACGCTCTTACACAGAGCGACTGAAACAACTTTTTTACATAGCATTTACATTGCATCCATTTATACAGCTGGATATACACTGAAGCAGTGCAGTTTAAGTACCTTGCACAAGGGGTACAAAGACAGTGTCCTACCCGGGACACAAACCTGCAACCTCTCAGATACAAAATGAGTGCTTTATCCTTTTTACTACACTGTCACTTTCACATACAAACCCGCAATGCTCTGTACATTGAAATGCTGCTTTCTGCTGTTTTCTGCATGCAAGCATAGGGATCATCTTTGTATTTCCCTCATGCACATTTCTTCTCTATCTTGTATATTCATCTTTACCCCACCAAACTGTCACTCTGCTCTTGGCCTTGACATTTAATGGTTCGGGAAATCAGATTCTGGAAACTTCTTCCAGTTTCTCTCTGTCTCTATACCCCACGCCTCCAACCCCCCCCCCCCCCCCCCCGCACTCTCTCTCTCTCTGTCTTTCACTCCCTCTCTTTCTTGTCCTCCCCTACACCCATAAAAATGCTGTCTGAGCCTCCCTCTTTCTTCTGACATCACTCCGGTTTATGAGAACACTGCTCAGCCATTCAGGGGGTTATCCACACTGTACACCCTCCTTTTGAAGAATAAATAAATAAATAATATGGGTGAGATAAATGAGTCAGGGGTGTGAATTCTGTGTTCTGGCTGATGGGCAGACTAAGAGTAGACTAGAAAAATGTGGAGTGAGCAATGTTGGGGTCCGTGTACAGCTCCAGAACACAGTTATTATAAATGATTGAGATATATATATATGTGTGATATATAACTTTGTTATAACATATTTAGGTTTTAATTATGTTTTAATTATGTTATTTCAGATATAGTTTAAAATAAGGAAATAAATGGATTGCCTTTATCCCAGCCATTCTGTAGTGTGCTGTGGAACACAGTGTTTTATTGTGTGGCGCTGTTTTTATTCTTGAATTTATAAAAAGTTACAAAAATGATTTCTTGATAGTTTGGACTTGATGGTAAAATGTTTATTCACATTTAAATGTGTTGTATGGTCGTGGAGGCATGTGCATACCTTGGGTAGCAAAGAATTATAAAATGCCCCATGATTTTGGAATCTGTTTACCATTTTGGAAATACGCACCCTGCTTGAAATTATTCGAAAAGGATATACAGTCGTGAAATATGAAAGTGCAATGCAGCTGATCCCCACAGCGCAAAGATTAAAGTTTTGTCATTTAGCAGTATTTTTCCTAAAGTCTGACAAAAAAAAATCATGTGAACTACGCAAAAAAATGGCAGCTACTGTTAATGACTCACTTCAGATGAGACAGCCAGAGGAAGTGTACTAATGCACTTGACATTTAGAGGGTAAAATTTAAGCCAAATAAAAATTTTACTTGGGAAAAAATATTCTTGGTATTCTTGATTCTTTTGTATTCATTTTCTTTCTATATATATTTGTGTATTCAGGGCATGCCATTTTATTTAAGGACTTTTTTGATGTCTTCAAAGGCAGGTCCCATTTTGTTTTCTTCAGAGTTTGGTGCAACAAGACAGACCAGACCAACTGTTTTCTGAACACACTGGGACCACTTTATTCTCGCCTTCTGGTGCGCCAGAACCGTTGCCGGGAAAAATTCATCAGTCAGAACAACGGCTGTGTGCTCCAAACAATTTCAGAAGAAATTCCTCGACAAACGGAGCCATTCTTCCTTATTTACAGTTAATACAAGTTTGGCGATTCCCTACTGTGCCTGGTCATTTTGCTTCACAAGTTGGGCGTTGTGTAATGCACACTGTAGTTCTGTGGAGTTTTTTTGGGTTGAGAACATTACGCCGTCGTTGTGGACTGGAGAGGCTCTAATTGAGCTTTTTGACTGCGCATACCGGCGGGGGACTTGGCATCGGTAGAAGCAGGCTCGTGTCGAAACGGACGTCATGCCCGCGTTGTTATGGGGTTGTTTGGCACAGGTCCTAGGGCTCTTGTAAGGTCAATGGAGTGATGAACTCCAGCAGGTAACAAGATATTTCAGCCAAAAACCTGCTATCCCTCCCCTGCCCCCCCTCCAGGCAGCTCAAACATGGCTGAAAATGGCTTCAGTTTCAGAGAGACATTGTTCCTAAGCACTTCTTCAAAATCAAACAAGAAATGGTTAACTGACCATAAAATTACTGGACTGTGGGCTCAGGTCTCTTGACATCAAGCAGATCAAAGGATCTTGGAAGATTCTGTTGGGCAGAATGATCAGATATCCCCCTGATATTTTCACCAATCTCCTGAAACGCTGTCGTAGATGGCTCAATCGTGCTAGCCTTGTGAAGGGAGAGTTCCGGAGGAAGTAGACACAGGGGTGTGAGTAGTTATGTAACTGTTGAGAAAAAATTACCTGTTAAATTAAATCTTTTTCTCTGACCGATTAAACAGAGTTTTAGTATGAAATGAGTGTAATTTTCCTGCTTTGAGTATTCTGTAGCTTATTGACTGTACCGCAGTGAACTATACTGTATGCACAGCCTTCTTTGTTCATTAATCACGTGTTTGTTTGGTGTGTGTGTGCGTGTGTGTGTGTTGGTTATGTGTGTGCGTGTGTGTGTGTTTGTGTGTATGTGCGTGTGCATTCGTGCGCGCGTGCGTGCTCACCTCTGGGAGTGAGTTGCTAGGCAGTGCCGGGATAAAGAAACCATTGGCCAGGTGGCTGAACTGGATGAAATGCGCAGTAAAGGAGAGGTGCTCTCCCTCCATCTGGATACTGAGCGTACCAGCGGCTTGGGAAAGAGGTGTGCAGGGGGACAGGAGGGCAGTGGTGGGGCCCTGCAATGCACTGGAGTGGACGTCTCCGAGCACAGCCCCAAGCAGTTTTGTTTTTCTGCACATTTACGGAAACGCGTCCACGTCCACGTCCCCAGTGAGCTCGCCGGGTATTCTCTCTCTCCCCTAAGAGTGGTGTGGTGTCAGGCGATTTCGGGCAGGAGAAGCATAACATTATTGCATTGCAGGACATTACAGTCACTTAACAGATGCTCCTCTCCAGTGCAACGTGCAGTGGGGGAACGTTAGTGCCAAATCAAGATGGCTGCGAGCACAAACAATAGCCACCCTCTGATTACTTTCAACTTTTTTTTCCACTGTTTTAGTCAGTTATTTTCATCCCTGAGGAGTTTATCCGAAATGTTATACATTGCTAATCGTAATTGCTATTAGATCATTTATACTATACTGTCTGACTATTCTGTCATCGGACGGTTATTTCAATAGACCACTCTCGGTTTCCTAAGAGCTAGAAAGAAAAGAAATACCATAAAAATTCTTAAATTACTTGGGTGACAATGTTATGCTGTTAGATGGATGGATGTTGTGGATGTTTATGGAAAAATAAATGCTCACATTGAGGACATTGTCAGTTCTAAGGACTTATTATTCAACGGTGTCAACAACCGAACGCAAAATAATGAAACGACTGGGATTTCTTTTTTTTTATCGTAGGGGCTTTATTAAGATGGCGGCAAGTCTGCGATTCCGCTATTCGCTTTATTGTTGGCGCAGGCCTACGAAAAGCATGATTTAATCAGCTGCGGTTGCCGAGCTGAAAATAGACGGCGCATAAAAAAAAATCTCCCTTTAAATTGATCATTTGTCTCAACCTGATTTCATTCATTTTCCCTGATTAGCATGTGTGCCAGTGATCTGAATAAGCCGATGGCGAGGGGAACACAGAGCCAGAGCTCCACGACCGCTTAGGACCACGACCGTCCCTGGGCCACACGATTCAAACTTTAGTGGTGGGCAGGTGTGATTAATGCTGGAGCACTTTGGGGCCACAACAACATACAGGGGCCACCAAAAACCTGGGGCCGACTCTGCACGCACTTCACACGTTCTTCACATTAAATGCTAAACTGCACTCTATTAACTCCTGCATTAGCTTTCAGCACAACCCGCAATGCAGGCTGTCTAACAGAACCTGTGCCTCAAGATTGTTTGAATTGCAGAATCTGCACATTGCATTGAATATTCTTGAATATTCGTAAAATATGTGCAGTTTTGTCACGTTTCGTGAACGAGGCCCTATAATTGTTAAACCTGACAAACAACCATTGGTATCGTAATCATAAAAAGTGCCACTAGACAGATAAGCTGCTTTTTCCATGGCTGTTCATCCAAACAAATTGCTGTAATCGATGCATTTAGCTTAGTTTTCACTTTGCGTTTGACTGCTGATCTGATGCGAGCCGGTTCAAGGTCTGTAATGATGGCCCTTAACAGACGATTAACAATTGTAATTTTAAAATATTATGCAACCCTCTGTTCTATTCTGAGGTGGGAATATAATTGTCTCTGTTATCCTTGTAGGGTATTTTGGTGTTTTGTTTGAATGCCAAATATGTTGTTAAGAATTCAGACGGACGTTGAGCTTAATCGGTCATACATATTCCATGAAAACCCTCTCTGATCCCTACAATTTTCGCAAATGAAAGAACATCGGCTGGCAACCTGTAGCATGATACACCACATATGCATGCATGCGCTCTCACGCCCTAATCACAGGCATGAGAACACAGCTTTTACAGGCTCAGCGTGTCACTGGGAAAGTTTTCCAGCTCTTGTGTACTAAAAAAAGACACTTCTCACCTCAGCAAGGCCAGACCTCTCACCTGTGAAACGAGATGCGCCTCAGCCCTCTGTACTGAACAGAATCTTTAAGTTGGTGAATAAAAAACAAGACCAGGTTAAAACCTGGACCTAACACACGTGATCCGGCCGACCAATGGTGTAACTTCATCACTCAGTCACTCAGTCAGTCACAGACATTCGCATTTGTAGGGCTGGCCCCGCTGTTGCGGTCCAGCCAAAAAGAGAGAGGTTCTTCTGTTTGGGGGGAAGGTATGAGGAGCTTCGTAAAAAAAAAAGGGGAGAAAAGTGGTGATTTGTCGAGTGAAGGGAGGGCGTGAGAAAGACACCGGACAGGAAGGAGATTTGTGACGCCAGACAGGAAGGAGATTTGTGACGCCAGACAGGAAGGAGATTTGTGACGCCAGACAGGAAGGAGATTTGTGACGCGACAGTTGCGACCGTTCGGCGGACATTCTGCGGGCGGAGACGGGCGGGCGCGTTTGGATTTGTAGCGCCTGGCGTGTGAATAATTCAGAAAGCCCGGTCTCTCTGCTTTAATAATCAAACAGCACTAAACCACGCCGCCGCCGCCGCCGCCTTCCTCTCCCGCTCCCCCTCGGTCTCTGTTTATAAATTCTGCCGCGGCTAGCACTGGGCGCATTTGCATGAAATTGACTTGTTTAAATACCCATAAAACATTCATGTGTGCGCGCCGCGATGCCGCTGTCGCCTCTCCGTTTTGGAGTCCATTAAAAAAATACATCGTTATTTCTGCCGCGTGCGGCGGCCGCGCGTCACCGCGGCTACGGGCGGTAAATCACCGCGAAACAGGCGAGGAGTGAAATGAAGAGTTAAGCGATTCTTATCTCACTCCCCGTACATTTCAGATTACTCATTAATCTTTATAACGCCTCGCATTTGCCAATTTTATGAGTCAATTTCATTTTTAAAATTTATTTATTTATTTATTTATTTTTATTATTTGGCTTTTCGGACTTTCGGACCGAAAAAAGCCCTTTCCGTTTTTTTCCTCGTTTAAGCGGAATTAGTCATCCGGTGACGGCGAGGGTAGGTTAAGAGGAAGGATGGCTGTCGTGGGCGTATCGACTCCTAGGCCCGACGATCCTCTGGACCTGAGGCGTTTACAGGTTTCCCTTCCACCAGCAGCTCATTAACATCGGAGGATCCCGACCAATCAATGGCCCCGATTACAGCGTGTGATTAAGATCCGGGCCTGGTGGGAAAGACCCCGAGCCCGCGGGCCTTTGGGAGACACCGCCAGTACATCACGGCCGTAAACGAAGGGGAGAACCGGGGCTCGGTTCTGGCAGTTGGGCCTCAGCGTTCCTGGCACCGAAGCAGAAGCTCTGTTCTGCGCGGGCATCAATCCGCCCTGAAGAATTTCCCCAGTTTCTTCTCGATTTTTTTTAATCGAAGCTCTCTAAAGCGGGACGGAAAACAGCTGGCGTGGGGGTGGGGGGGCTCAGGCGTAGCTATCACAAAGTGGCTAGCGAACAAGTGACGAGGCATAAAAGGCCAGGCTCCCACCGCCCCCCCTCCCCTCCCCCACGCCCACACACACCCCCGTTTTGGATTTTAAAAAAAAACATTTTTCACCCTGGTTTTTTCGTGCCAGTTTTCTGACTGACGGTTCTGCCTCTCGAGCTGACGTTGCGCCACCTGCACCCACTCCAGCGCTGAAGAGTGTGAACTGCTGCGAGCCGGTGGGCTATTTTTACGGTTCTTCCGTTTCTCCGAGAGGTAACAGTAACACCATCCGGTGAAGAGGTGTACCTCTCGCCTCTTGTCAGCTACGGAAGCCCGTGGGTGCCCGTCGCCAAGTTCCGCGGGAAATAATGCCGCCGGTAACTTCGGGGCAGCTCAGCGCCTGAAATAAACCCACCCTGCCCCTGGCACGACGATGCCATGCCAGCTTGGCGTGGGCTAATGCCAACGCCAAGGCTCAATCATGTGACTGCTGTGCCTCAGCCTGTACTCGAGGTGTGTTTCCTTAATGAACCAAACTACTTTACCTTCAAAAGTTCAGTTGCTTTGATGGTACTTTCACTCTGGTAGAGTCAAGACTGCTCTTAATGGGCAGAATCGTGTCTATCTAAATAGACACGATTCATGGTGGCAAAGCTTATTAAATCTATCGGTGGACCTGTATTGGATTCTTTATGTTTAACAGAAAACCTGTAAACCGCCAATCTGAATGTGCACTGGCTGCATAAATCTTGCAGGACAGAAAGGCTGTTTTTTAGATGTATGGACTGCCTGGTTACACAACCCGTTAACACTGTATGGCAGACACCATCTGTCTTTCTGGTGTTTGTGTTTTCATCCTAAGTAGGAAGTGTTGCCATTTTTCCTGGTCTGCAGAACCTAGGTAACCTGTAGGTAACCCGAGCACTACAGCACACCGTAGGTACATTTTTGTTGTAGCACAATGGCGAGCATGTTGGGCTGAATGGCCTGTTCTCACCATTACGTTTTAAGTCATGTCATGAGAGCATCGATATGATAAAGTCTCCAGGTGGAAACATGTTGACAGTTGGGATAAGATGGTGACCGTTGTGCCAACGCTCGCTAACAAAATGGCCGTTCACGTCTTTCCCCGTTTATGTGACATACGTCGCCACGGTGACCTGGCTCCGGGCTTATAGTCCTCAGTGACACGTTTGCTATCGCGGCGGGAAAAAAAACTGCGACGACGACGGAGGGACGTGCGAAACCCACCTCAGCGAGGGCATTTTAAACAAAATACCGCCACACTTGAAAATATCACAAGCTCCTCTTGACAGAAGCGGGTCGAACCTTGCTCCGGAGGGGGCGAAAAAAAGACAGAGAGAATCTAGGACTGTAAATCTAATCTCGGTGTGACGCGGGAGTGAAACGAAGCCTGTTATCCAAGTCTCCAGAAATCTGTCAGCCCTTCGGCTTGCTTCTTCTTCCTTGACTCCGCGGGGGTGGCCTAGACGTGCGATTCGCCTCAGTTCATCGGATCGGCGGTGGGAAGCGCACCTGTGGAATGTGCCAGAAAAATGGACTGGGGGGTCCCGAAAGGGCTGGGGCCCAAAACGGGTCGGGAGCCAGCGAGCTTTCGTAGGCAGTGGGTGGCGGACATGCCTGTGGTGCTTCCTGCCACGAACCACTGAACCGGTTTTTTTTACACCAACCGTTATGCGGAAATGAATAATAAATCTGACACTAGGATAATAAATATGATACTGGGTCTGTGTTAGGTCTTTCTGCATGGGATGATGCTCTAGTTGCCTGTAAGGGGGAAAGCGAGCAGAGAAGCAATTGCGATAGAGGGTGCTTCCTGTTGGCTGAGACAGGGCAGGATGTCAGAGAGCTGTGGCAGATTATAGATTGGACACTAGTGCACTGTGGAGGAGAATGGATTGGACAGCAGTTGGTGGGGGGCAGTGGGTTAGCTTTCATGAAAGGTTTACCAGATTGAGAAACTGTATCAATCGTCAGCGACGATTCGCCTGCTCTCTCAGAAATGAAAGCTGAAAGGCCGTTTACTTTGAAATTTACAGCATTGTTTTTTTTTCTTTTTTTTTTTTTGACACCTTCTCCGTGTGCTTGTAACGGTGACATGAAGCACCCCTTGGGGGAGGGAAAGGATAGACTGGGGGAAATCTTTGAAGTCCTCAGAGCTTCCGATGGAGCGTTCCCCCCGATCCCAAAATGCGTTCCCAGCGTGAGGAATCCTGGGAGAGTGCCCCCCCCCACCCCTGCTCATGTAAGGGTTTTTTTTGTTTCCCCCACAGTTTTTACGCCAGCCTTTCCAGAGCAGACGAAAGCCGGGGGGGGGGAGGAGGGGGAGGGGGACCTTCATCGATCCCTGTGAAGACGATTGCTGATCCCTTCCCTGTGCCGTGGATCTGCGGAATCGGGGGGGGGGGGGGGGGGCGCGCTGAGAGATGTTTGAGATGTTTGAACCGGTGAGGCGGGCTGGATTATCGGCACTGAGAGTTTGCCCACAATGCCCCCCCCCCCCCCGCCCGCCCCCCCAGAGAGGAAAGCATTTGATTTCGCTACATTATAAAACTGCCAAAACTACAAATCTCCATTCAGTATTGATTTTGAAAAAAAGCAACAACAAACAAAACAAAACTGAAGAAAAAGAAACAATGGCGCAGCTTATCAGCGGCCTCCCATCAAAGGAGAATAATTCCTCGTTAAGTATCTGGCGCGCGGTTCTGCTGAGGCTGTTCAGTCCTGCCGGGTTTCGGGTTTTCAGGTGAATTACGAGTTCTCCTCTTTAATACTACACCTGCTCCACCATTAGATGTGGCAAGTGCAACGCAGAGAAATCAGTCTCCTTGAAGTTTACACATTCTCCTCCTGACATTCGTTGGCACAAATTTTCCAATTAAATGCGGCTGCGTTTCTGGAATACAGTATAAAGTGTGTTTGCAAACATGGCAAATCTCTCAGTTAATTTATTGGGCCAGAACGTCTAATTAGTCACATGCTTTTATCTGGAATTTCAAAAAGGTTCCCCTGAGCCGGTGCAAGTCTCTGACGGCTGAGTTTCATTTGTTGTGAAAACTTGTTTATTCTGTTTTTTTTTTTTATTGCAGACAAAAGCATGCTAATTGAACATGTGGAAGTTGCTTGATTTAATCTACAAAAATGTTTAGTATGCTTAAAGACCAGAGAGACACTCAGACACATACACTTATGAATGCTGAACTATAATAAAGCAATCTGCAAAAATGCTTGTACCACTAAATAAAGTAAGTAAAGGAAAGGGCTTGTTTGGGCTAGGCCCCTTGGTTCCACTGAAGAGAAACTATATTGCTTCAGCATACAACCACACTAGACCATTCTGTGCTTCCCCAACAGTTTGGGGGAAGGCCCTTGCCTGTTTTAATGCAGCCAATGCTCCAACATCTAGTATAAAGCCCTCCCAGAAGAGTGGAGGTTATTACAGCATCAAGGGGTCGACCAACTCCATATTAATGGCCATAATTTCTGATGAGATGTTGGATGTCAGGTGTCCAGATACTTTTGGCCATGCAGTGTATGTTAGAAACAGAACTTGTTTGGAATAGCAGTGAAGTGTAAGAAGCCTTTAACTGTGCAGTTAACTCAGCTGGCCCCAAGGTCCATAGCCTTATTGTCCAACATGCGGCTTGGCAGATCCAGCGCAGAAGATGAAATAATACATTTCTCTGCGGGATTGTATTTTTATTTTTTTTTCAGAGCTCGGTGGCTTGAGTTGCCTCAGACAGACGGGAATCGCAGGACCCAAATGGACAGACTAGGAACTGCAGTGAAAATTCAAATACTTTAATCCTCAGAGACTAAGCCACTTTATCTCCTCTTTCCCTGCCCACTGTTTATTCTCTGCAAAAAAGGGAAGTATTGTTCATTCACTTATTCAAAGGGGAGCTCAGTCAACAAATGCACCGTGCCAACAGCCAGTCTCCGCCATATTGTCGCCACCCTTTTTACCTTCTCGTGGAAGCCAAGCGTAGTGATCCGTTTCCCTCCCCTAAGAGAAATCCGCTGACAGATGGATTGTGGGAAGACAATGGACACGTTGCAGCGTGGTGCTCTTGTTGTCCAGTATCTTCACTATCTTTCAGTACCAGACTTGTATCCTCGGGTAGCCAATGGATAACTTACTGTTGAAGGCATTCCAAGCTTTCTGAGGACTTATGTTGTTGTGGCTGATTACATAAATACTGTATACTCATTGTCACTGGTGGCCAGATTAGCTAAGCATTTGGAACTGTTCATGTCCATATACACTTGTGGCACATCTGCATTTTTTTGCAAATATTGAAATGGGATAAAATTGGAAGCCTGCTGAATTTAGCGGGATGGTTTTATAACGCGTATGTTCTCTGTGAGTTCCCATGTGCGAATGAATGACAAACTTAAGGTGGAGTAATTTCACATGAAATACACCCTGAGATTTATGAAGACTTGCTGTCATTTTGAGAAATATGACTGAGTGGGATTTTTTATTTATATATTTTTGCTGCCTAAGGAAAGGGAGTACTCCCTAAGTTATGTCTACCGTCTACTGTCTATTCTGCCCTCCTCCCCCCCCCTCCCCCTACTGGTACACTGAGCTCCCCACCACAGCCCGGGTCCCGCCAACCCCCTCCCCCCCGCCCCCCCCCACTGCAGTCTGATAAATGCCTGATCCTGACTTGACAATCCCTGAGCTCTGAGCATTCATTTACGGCATTGCCTGTCCGAACCTCTGGTGCATCTAACAATGTGAGCACAAAACCCATTTGCTTATTGAAGCACTACATCCTCAGCTCCTCCTCGTGACCCTACCAGTCGTGGTGCTTAATGTTGTGTCCCGTAGATGTATGCACTCCCTGCTGTTGGCCATTACACTGCCTCTGCCCAACGCGCTTCTGTAAGCTTCTCTGGAAAAGAGGTTCAGGTGAATGTACATGAAATGCAGCTGTTTGATCATGTGCAAAATGATTTTAAAAAATTGTGCATAGTTTCATGCAAAAATTCAGTAATTTGCAGTTTACAGAGCTGTCATGATCTGCCAGGCATGAATACCTTGAGAATATTTGCTAGCACTTTAATTGCTATTATTCCTGTTATTTATTTGCTTTCAGTTATTTTGTTTATTAATTTCCCAGACACCCTTATCCAGTATGACTGTAAAGGTCATTGTGTCAGTAAGCATTAGCAGTTAAAAGTTAATAACCACATAATCTTTCTCACTGAACACCTGGTAATTCCTTGAGGACGCACAGTATGTGGGCCCGAGCGTGTTGTGTAGGTATGAGAAAATGACATTCTACTGAATTCATACCATGGATTATTGTGTGTGTCTCTGTGTCTGAGAGTGTGTGTGCATGTCTGTGTGTGTGTGTGTGTGTGTGTGTGTGTGTGTGTGCACCTCCTTGGACGTGTGTGTGTGAGTGTGTGCGTACATGTCTGTCTGTGTGTTCATTAATATGTGTGTTGTTCACGAGTGTGTCCAAGATAAACCCCAGCTCACCTGACCTTTAGTGTTGGTGCAGATCTTGTTATAATAGGTCAATGAGACCTTTCCCAGGGCTGTCTTAATGACAAGGGGCTGTTTAAGAGTCTGAAGGCAGCTGACTCAATCCTGAGAAAACAGACAAACTGCCACTCCCCCTCTCCTCCAACCCCCCCGCCCCCCCTCACCAGGCCCTTCTCCTGTGGCCCTGGGCTATTTTCCTCTTTCCTTTTTTTCTTTGTCGTTTTCTGTGTCCCTGATGTTTACGGCGTCTTGAGCCCAGCTTGATTTTTCCAAGTGAAAAGATTCTTTCAAACACGAGACAGATTTTTAGACCTTCTGCAGATTACTCAGCAGTGCACTGCAGAGGGAGGTGTGTGTGTGTGTGTGTGTGTGTGTGTATGTGCATGCATGCGTGTGTGTGTGTGCGTGCGCATTCTTGTATGGTGTACACACTGTACTTCTTTCAGTTCAATTACACTACAGTCTGCTCATGGTTCACGTACGATCCAGCATGTGGGTCTAGCATTGTCTGTCACAGTGACTGAACGGGGAAGTTTCTGTCTGCTCAGCAGGGAGTGTGACTCTGGAGAAACGACACACACACGTACCCACACGCGCAAACACGCACAGACACACACACGCACACACGCACACACACACATACCCACACACGCAAACACGCACAGACACACACACGCTCATAGACACACACACGCACACACACACATACCCACACACGCAAACACGCACAGACACACACACGCTCATAGACACACACACGCACACACACACATACCCACACACGCAAACATGTACAGACACACACGCTCATAGACACACACACGCACACACACACATACCCACACACGCAAACACGCACAGACACACACACGCTCATAGACACACGCACGCACACACACACATACCCACACACGCAAACATGTACAGACACACACAAGCACAGACACACAGACACAGACATGCATACACACGCAGACACACATGCACACACACATCCACACACACACAGACACAGACACGCACAGACACACATGCACACACACACACAGACACACACATACACACCCACACACACATAAGCACGACACACACACACACACACAGACACGCACGCACACACACATGCACACGCACGCAAACACACACAGACACAGACACACATGCATAGATACACACCCACACACACATAGACGCAGACACACACATGCACACACACAAACCATTTATTTACGTAACACATCAAAAGTCTTTTTTTATTTTTTTAAAGGACTACTGTTTAACACCGACTCTTGGAACTAGACCACAGTTTGAATGGAGAAGTAATAGAGACAGTTTATCATTGGCCTCCATTGTAAAATGAAAAAAAAAAAACGTGCTTGTTGTTCTCATTTGCATGTTGTTTGAGCTGTGAATTCCCAAGACATTCGCCTTGGCATTCTGAGAGAGAGGGAGATCGAGGGGTTGTGGGTGGGGATTGTACACACAACATCGTCCTTTCATGCAAGCTGTTAGTTTAGTGACAGGGGGAAGTTTTGAGACAGAGAGAGAAAAGTCAGCAGCGATAAGAATTTATTTTTTTTAAGCCTCAGTTTTTTTTTTTTTTTTTTGTCTGAGGCTAGCCTTAGAATTGAATTAGTGTTTCCATGGCAACCGAAACCCTCTCTCGCCCTCTCTTCTGTCGCTCTCTCTCTCTCTCTCTTGTTGCCTCTCTCTCTGGCCCTCAGAATCAAACATCAGAGCGAGATTCTCTCCTCTTGTATTTTGTGTCTGAGTAAAAAATGTTCGACAAATAGAAACGGATTGTACAAAAGCAACAGCACTGCACGAATTTCCTCTTCGATTCCTTTTGTCCCGTCTTACTTAAGATGTGCTAACTTCATTCTTTGAGCTCATACGCTGACTGATGTCCACTGAAGTGACTCTATTTGAGCACTGTGAGGTTCCCCTTGGCAGTGACTGGACAATGATGGGTTCCGTCCTGGAATATATGAAGAAAATGAACCTTAACAAATGAGTGATGAGTTCCATCATAATTGGGATATTGATATTTGTAACACAATGCTTCTGACGAGAGCACATGCTTGTCTGCACTCAGCAGAATGAATTCATATATATATATGAACGGATATTCCATGCTCAGGAGAAACCGATGAAAAAATCTGAAATTATCGTTCACATTCTTCCTCACAATGCCTTCCGTATGTCTATATATAGCCTTAGTGCAGTATATACTTTTCTTCACAATGAAGCAAGATACTTTAACAAGAGGTGCTGTAGTTGGACATAAAAGCAGCCCATAAAAGCTGCCCATCCCGGGTCCATATCCAAGCCGGCGTTTAAAAACATTTACGTAACGCCAACCGACGAAGAAGGAAGCGCTTGAAATAAAATCTTAGATGCGGCGCAGCGATATTTCAGCAAACGGAAACGTTTACGGTTTGAGCAGTGACAAGCTCTAGTGATGCACAGGCACGCATCCTGATGCACGTTCACTACACCTCCGCGTTGGACAGACGACGTCTTCTCACTCTCGCAAAGTGGCTCCAGGCACCTCCAGCGCACGTCCACGTTCCTGTCTGTGTCAGCGAGCAGCTTCAGGTCTATTCTCATTCTTACGCTTTACTCTGAGCTGAAACTTCCCCGGAAGGCTGGTGTGTAAACAGGTTTTTTTTTTTTTTTTGCTTCCATCAGTTACCCACAGGCTAAATTAGCTAATTGGCTGTGCAGACCGACGCTGGTTCACGCGCATTAGGTGTAGGTCACGGTGGAACGTTTCATATAGGGACACAAACACAAACGGTCTTTGGCTGTCATCCACGCGCTTATCGAGAAATGTGGCTCAAATGTCAAACGGCGTAAGTGTTAGGGCTAATCAAGTAATTAAGGCCGGAAGTTGCCGTGGTAACGAGAAACGGATATGGCCCTCGCCGCCCACCTCTGACATTAGAGAAGCACGTGACGCTCCTGTCTCATCGAATGAGAGCTGCCTTTAGATGCATTTTTAAGGCAAAATCAATTCTTTTCGCCTTACTGTAATATTTTATTTTAATTATTACTCTACTGTACCTTAACCATAGGCTTTACAAACTCTAGCTTGATAATACTGTTAATATGTGCAGGCTATGACTGTATTGGTAGGATCTGGGGAATACGGGTGAGCATTGGGTTTGGCCCTTCGGCCGAAATGGCGCTGCTGTTGGCGTAGGTGAGGGCGAACGTCGCGATCCCCGCAGATATGTTTTACGATCCGCTATTTGCGATGAAAGCAAACGGCTTAAAGTGTTTTTCTTTTCTCTCCACCTAATTGGCGCTTAATTAAGTATCAGTGCTGTAGGTGCGTACCCCTGGAGCGATGAGGGGTGCACTTATCCGCAGAAACTGCTTTTCGTCGCACCTGCCCGGAGAAGAACCTGCCAGTTCCCAAATTGGATCACGGGCCCCTTTCAGATTGGAATCGGTGTTGAAGTATCAAAGAGAAGCTGGAAGGCTGACAGGAAGCAGAATTAAGGCATTAAACACAGCATCTGTGCAGGTCTGGGCGAGGCCAGGGGAAGAGAGGGGGAGTCGGAGAGAGGATAGAGAGAGGAGGGAGGAGGGAGGGAGGAGGGAGGAGAGAGAGAACGAGGAGGAGGAGGAGGAAAGAGCGGGAAAGCACGGCGGTGGTGGCGGAAGGCGAAGAGCGGCACGGCGTGTGCACGCGTTACGCGGCTCGAGTTAAAAATGGAGTCTGTCAGTCTGTCAGCGCCATGGCGTGGGCGGGCGCTTGCCAGCCGGACGGGTCTCTCCCTGACCCGTGGGAGTCTGAGGAAGCGGGGGCGAGCTCTCGCCCCTGTAGCGTAACACAGAGCCCAGACGCGGTGTGACCGGGGAGCGGTGGCCACGGCCACGGCCACGGCGGCGGCGGCGGCGGCGGTGGAATGCGCCCCGTAACCCGCCATGGCGGCGCGGCGCTCCCGTTCCCGTCGCCCGGTTTGCTGCACCCCCGTCTGGAGCGCCTTTAACGTATTGATTGGTCGTCTCGGCTTTGATCGCTTTCATCAGGGCTTAATCTCCTCGAGTGGGTTTCCCGCCGTTCGCCTGACAAAGGGCGGCGGTTTCGCAAATAAATGTGGGCGGAAGTGCCGCTGCGTACGTCCCGGCGGGCGGGGGGGGGGGAAGGGGGGGGGGGGACAGGCTGCAGCGGCAACGCTAACAATATTAATGGCAGCCGCGCACGGCCGGTTACCCATGGTGCCCTGCTTCTCCTGGAAAAACGAAGGTGTCGTTGCATGGAAAGGGGCTCCCTGCACCCAGGCCCCTCCCCCCGTCTCTCCGCAGTCCCCCCCCCCCGTCCCGCCACACGCGGCCTAAACGCACGTGTTATTCAATTTGGAACGGATTTAACGGCCGCGATTTCCTTTAAATCGTCGACAGTCGCGCGCTACGCCGCTCCTGTGGGACTGCGCAAATGAGTCGCTGCAGATTGACGGCTGCGCGGCGCGGCGGGTAGCGGGTGGTCCTGCCGCGGTGGGCCGCGTGCCGCCCCCCCCCCATCCCCCCCCGCCGCTGCATTTAGGCGGGAAAAAAAAAAGTGGGAATGTGTAAATTGTTTTTCGGAGGTGTCTTGTGTGTTGTTGAAACCTGAGGAATCAAATCTCGTTACCGTGTAACTGCTGTCCTTGGTAATGCGTCTGGGACCGAGCGGCTCTGTGAAACTCGCCTTATCGGGGGCATAATGTGAAAGCGATGTGGATAAAGGAAATGAAAACACTGGACTGCACCTCATCAGTCAATCAATCAATAAATCAACCAGGGATATCGTATTTTGTGGGAATATTATCAGAATACACACAAATAATGAGGAGTAAGGCAATACTGTTTCTGCTCATGTAAGCTAAGCAGAAGGATTTTTAAAAAACCCCTGTGTTTATGTTTTGCTGGTTCAACCCAACAACCACTTAGGTATTCAAGGGTTACCAGTTGTTGTTCAGTGAGTGTAACCGCAGTCTTCTGATCGGTGCGCAAGCTCTGCTGTAGTACTGTGAGGCCAGACAAGCAGCATTGGAGCAGTGCGTGTGATTCAGCTCGACTTCCGCACAGATAAGGGTGGTTTTTATTGATAATTCTAGTCAACTGTAATAAGGAATAAGGAATAACAAGAAATATTTTATGCGCTGACATTATGTTCAAATGCTTTGTACCTCCTGACTAATAGTATTTTAGTCAGGAAGAGATATATCGATACCAAATACCATTTCCATAATTATCATAAATAACCTAAAGGCTACTTTGTAGTTATTTATTATTGACTGCAATTAAAGCGATTCATCTGTAGCTATCTGCTTGGAACAGGAAAATGAAACTTCAGGCACGTCAGTGTTGCGTGGAGGAGTTTATTTGCGCAGATTACTACCCTGTCAACCCTCACCACCATGACGCAGTTCAGTCTGTGTGTTTGTCAGGAGCCTTTGAATTCTATTTTTGTGTTTCAAAAAAAAAAAAAAAAAAAAAAAAGTGTTCAGGCGGTGTTTTATTGGCTATATGTGCCATCTGCCAAGTTTAAGCAATAAATAAAATGAAGTAATAAAACCGATGTCTGGCTATGGTGGAGTGCTTTAATAATAACAGCAGCTAGCTGTCTTTCCCCCCACCCTTATTCGCCGTCGGAAGATCAGGGACGCCGACGCCATGCGAACTCTCGGTTGTAAAGGAAATGAAGCCGTCTCCTTCCTGTCCCGACGAGGAAAGGCGTGCATTTCGCTTTCAGAAATCTGAGAAAGTTGCACTTTTTAAAAAATAAGTCTAGTTGAGCCAGCAAAGTGAAACGACGTAGCAAAGGCCCCGATGTGGCCGCGTATTTCAGTATCACTCTAAAGCCTTTTTTTCTTTCATTTTATTTTATTTTTTAAAGCATTTTCTGCTTATTGAAGCGTGGCTAGGGGTGCAGTTCCGGTCTGAGGACAGAAAGAAAGTCATTTTGGCAGTCCAGTTTTATAAGAGAAAAATGCATGAATCTGTCTTCAGCACTTTTATCAGAAACAGAGCTATATGTGTAGGGTGCCTAAAGAACATTAGGAAACTGCGCTTCCAAAGGAAGATGGGGGTCAACTGTTTCACCTCAATCTGTGATTACTGCTTTAAGAGATATAGAAACCAATTTTTGCAAATGTTAAGTCTAGTCATTGTATTGAGAAGGCTATTTTAATGCTAAAGCTAATGATGTAGCACTATGTTTTGTCAGTCCCTATGCTTTTATCAGCAGGTGTTTTGTACATGCTGACCAGAAACACTTTATTTGTCTTCACTGAAAATTGGTGAAGATTTTTTAAAAATGTGTGGCTGAAAAAATACAGAAAATAAAAAAATATGAGAAGATACGTTTCATAATTCTTCAGGAGAGCTGCAAATGTACAGTTCAGTTTGAGATAATAATGAACTGAACTCTAACCCTAGTAATGAGTGGGTCCATTATCAGGTTCTTATTCAGGTTCATGGGGGCCAGGAATCCCTGGCGGCACCCCTGGAAACGCACAATGGTACGTCCCAGTTTTTAAACATCAGAGAATAACGGATTATTTTTCGCCACAGCTCCTTAGCCTCTGTGCATATGCAATCTGTGGGCCCTTCTGACAGAGAAACCATTAAAAAATACAGCGGTGGATTAATGCAGAGCATGACCTAGCGGGACATAATGGAATTTATCAAAATGTGACAACTACTTCAGGCATGACCGTGCATCTTGGTTAACGCATTTAAAAAACCAGGTGTAGGCTCTGCGCCGGGCGAAAGAGAATTGTTCCAGTGAAAATGAAAGCTGTGGAAGATTTTTTATTTTTTTTTTGCCACGAGAGCTTTGTAGGCATCAAGGAGTGCCGGAAGGACCCTTAAGGATATTTCGTACTCAGTCCGCGTTATTTGAACTGTCCGAAGAATTAATCAAATTCGCATATGGGCTTACAGGCATACGAGTTATTCGGTGAAATGAGATATTGCAGACACACCTGTCAGTAGTTCACAGCCTTTAAATCAGCCCCATAGCCTTGAAATTTATAAATGAGATAATGCAGCATTTCAAAGTTCATATACTTTTTTTCCCTAACAGTCATTTACACAAGCATTTACACTAGACATAATTAGAATGGGATGCAACACACATTTTTACCTTGCGACCCTATGGAGACACAGGTGAAGTTGCTTGCATTGGGCTCAGTAGATGTGAATATACCCTACGTGAAGATAACATAGAGCAGCAACGTGCTATTGTACACCTATATGAATGCATTCACTTTCCACAGAACTGAATGGTGCATGGTGGAGTGCAGGTATATGTTTTCACATCACATTTCATTGCACACCTGTACCCATTTTCTGTTGGTCCACGTATTACTCAGTGGATGTGTATATAAGAAATTAATGCATATTTCTTCTATGAATGCATAGGTTACATACAGTATGACTAAACCTGGTCTCTGGGAACCCATACCACATAATTTAGTAATAATCTTCAGTAAAATTAATTCAGTACAGATGAGAGTTGAGATGCTTAAGGTGGCGTGAATGTGAAGTAAAAAATTTGCCAATGTATAGGTTTCATCTTAACTTGCGGATTTCTGCTGTTTTCAAAGATAGTTGTCTGTGCACCAATGTCATTAATTCTGCTGAAAATGTGGTTGTGCAAACTATGTACCCCAGAGTCCTGTTCAGAACCCAACATCACATCAAAACATATTATTAAATACCACCTGCTTTCTTCCTTTATATAATTACATTTTATGAAACTGTTAACCTTAGAACTTGTTTATAAAATTTTGCACAAGACACAAAGTAAATTGTGCCTAATATGGCCTCCTGTTATAAATTACTCTTCATAGAGTTGGTGGTTGTCTGCATAAGTATTGAATTTATTTCTCCATGTTTTGTAATTATATCTTCAAGAGCTTGAAAATCTCATTGCCCCAAGCATCAAGCCCTGTGGGACTCCGCAGTTTAGCCGTAGCCATTTTCTTCCTCTAATTTCAAATATCTGTCAAATATTTCAGTAGGAATATTGACTTGCAAGATTTGATAAAGCTGTGCATTCTTTTTTAATCTCTCTTTTTTAAAAATCTGGTTTTTGTTTGTGGATGCTTCTCATTCGCTAGAAATATCCTGCTTCAGATCTGTTCATTATTGAGAGGTCTTCTGTGGCCCATGCAATGCCTATATGAATGAATGAGAGGAGTTTTAGCCGGTTTGAACCAGGTTGGGAATTTAGCCAGAACATGGGATCTTTAATGACCATGGTGACATCAGTTTAACGTCTCATCCAAATGATGGCATCTCCTCCAGCACAGTGTCCCCGTCATTGCACTAGGGCATTTTTGAGGTTTATCCGACCGGAGGAAAGATCGCCCCCTGCTGGCCCACCAACAACAGGGAGCAATCTAATACCTAAATATAAGGAGCCAGATCTCTTTCCCTATAAAGGTTGTACCCACCATAAATTCAATAAGCATAGACACATATTGATTAGCACATTTTTTAAATGATATTGGGGGTGCCGTGACAGAGAATAGTGTTGGTTTGAGTTAGATCAAGCAAGAATGTGATCATTTTTGAGGTGATATCCTCTATGGAATTTGAAGACTAAGAGGATCTTCCAGAGCTGTTTTAATGCCTCATAAATTCCTAATACTTCAATTTATAGTTTATAACCTGCTTTTTAAAGACAGTCTGGCACATCAGTATATCAAGAGCCAGTCTTTTCCAACTGACTGGGTATCTCCTGCGTCTAGGTCACGGTGTAGTGCGGGAAGATTAGTGTGTGTGTGTGTGTGTGTGTGTGTGTGTGTGACTAGGGAAAAAAAGGCCAGTACTGAACAGGGCAATTACATTCTTGAAATCAAGACAATAGGAAAATATTAAGTATACCTTTATGTATTAGGATACTGTAGGTGGGTTCCCAACCATAACAATTTAGAACTTAGACGACGACTTTTACTCATGCCGTAAATCCGTATGCATAATCATCATCATCTGCGTTTTTTAAAAATCCACCCAAAGCAGGGTCCTCCATCTGTATTTGTGCTTAAATAAAACGGCAGAGAACACAAACACGAGGACAGAGTGCACGGTGGCTCAGACTGGCTGTAAATATCCGTTAGCAAAACAGGTTGCGTTTTACTGTGGAGGCTTATTGTGCGAGATCAGAAGTTAATTGAAGGTAATTAAATATCTTCGGTTTTGACGGCGGCGGCGGACACGACTCGAGATAGGGAGAGAGAGAGAGAGAGAGAGGGAGAGAGGGAAAGAGAGAGAGAGAGAGAGAGTGAGAGAGAGAGAGAGAGAGAGAGAGAGAGAGAGAGAGAGAGAGAGAGAGAGAGAGAGGGAGAGCGAGAGAGAGAGAGAGAGAGAGAGAGAGAGAGAAGGCCGGCCTCCATCCCCCTTCAGGCTTGTTTTCGATGAAACCTTTTGTTCCGGCTTTAAATTCCTCTGGCCTTTAATCGAACTCAACTGAAGTGCCAAAAGTCAAAAGGAATGTTAAATTAGGAACAGGAATGTTAAAGCGGGAAACAAACTGTCAAGCAGAAGGAAAAAATGAGAGAGTTACGAATGCCGTTTTAGAAGAAGAACTGTCAAAACTGGGGAAAACTGGTATGCCAAAACAGAAATAAACAGTATTGTTGAAGTGTGAAAGGAAAAGTTGAGAAAATAAAATATTTCGCACTGCTTCTCCGGTATTGACATAGATTTTCGTCATTTCGGAATTTTTTTTTTTTTTGCTGATATTCCTTTCTCTCCATCCTCCCTTTTTCGTATGGAACTTTTTTCCGAGGCTGCTGTATCATTTGCTCATTGACATTAATTAATCCACCTGGGCCTCTCTTTGGGCAGATATTTACAGCAGACATGTTCCATGCTAATGCGAAGGATCCAGAGCCTTTCACAGTTACATACTCTGTGTATATGGGAGTTCATTTTTTGTTATTGTTAATAGTCACATCTTGCCACAGTCCCAACTTTTGAAAGTTCTAAATCACACAATAAGCAATTAGACACACCTAATTAACTAAAATATCAGGACCACGTTCCCCGTTCTTGTTGATAACAGCCTCCGCAGTGTAAGTTTAGTGCATGATTAGGTAGAGAGATATGAGCTATTGATCTGCCATCAATATTCTGTCGCAACCTCTGCAAAGTTTGCTTAATATTGCAGGGGAGAAAAAATAAAAAATACAGGGCAAAATAAGAATGATTTGATTGTTAACTTCCAGTCTCCACTCTATTCTAGTTGGCTGGTGAGCTGCCGGTTGATTAAAGAAAATCTAATTTGCGCATATTGTGTTTATCTACCTTGAGTGAGATGGGGAGATAGGGCGGCAGTTTATCATTCAGCTGGCCTGACTTCATACTGCAGAGTCATTCTTATGCTCGCGCGTCACACTTTCGTTTCGCTCGCGTCCGTGACAAACACACTCTGTATTTGTTTAACCAACCGTCAAATGTTTAATTCCTATTAGAACAAACAACCAAATGTTATTTTTTCCCGCAGAATGTGATTGTGTTCCATTTCATTATCCCAGCAGCTTCACGCTATTCCGTCATGAACAACGTTCCCGGGTCACCTGGTGAATATTCATAACCGCCGATGAATTATTCATCACGTCGAGTCTAATAATTTGCATATGCAACATATGAAAATATTACAGGTCTGGGGGACGGGGGGCTTTATCTCATGACAAGGTGTGAGTGATTACCGAATCGTGTGCGTTGCCGTACTCATGCACCATGAAAAGAAACAAAACTCCCCACGGCCAGTCCTGTGAGAACATGGTGGTGGCAGGAGGGGCCAGCTGGTGAATTTGGGCTTTTTGGGACAAGGTGAACGGTGTTTCTGCACGGGCGAGCTTCGTTCGCGCACGGTGTTGTTCACAGGTGGCTGGCCGATCGCTTCATCGGAGGTGCCGTGGTGTTCCTGTTCAGCATCAGAGCGCGTTTGGAAATGCGCTGCGTCGCAGTAAGATGAAGCCTGTGAGAGGTTTTTTTTTTTTGTTTGTTTTTTTTTTTTGTTTTGTTTGATGTTTGGTTTTGAGTGCAGAAAGGTCCTGCGGGGTTCAGGCTTTTGATTGGTTCAGACGGCCGGAGTCGTCAGGGCGATGTTTATAGATCTGTTCACGAGCCTTCCTTTTCATTTTAGCGTCAATAATGTGCAAAAGAGGCGATTTGAATTTAATAGTATTGGACTGCATTTGGAAAACACAGCTGTGCGGGGAGAGGTCTAATAATAAGGGATTTTTCATTAATACGTCCTCATTATGTGAAAACCACTTTTCTTTCACTGGTGTGAAAAAGAATGATTGCGTAATCATGCTGCATTGTACTGAAAATGGGAGAGTTATTCTTACATTTTTGCCATTTTTGGACCATCCAGTCTTCATAGGGGAAGTGTGCCCTCGTTAGGTAAGAAGCTGTCTGTATTCTACATTCTAGCCCCCTGAATGATTTCTTGCTATTTAACAGAAGGGTCGCTAGCATGTAACTTAGCCGCTTGAAGCCCGTGTCCTTGCAGAGGGAATGACGGATGCCATGTCACACCTGTGGCTGCACCAGGAACAGAAGCAGCAGTTAGAGTGAACAGAAATGTTGCATAAGCTGAGGGAATGAGGAACTGTTATAAATTGCGAATAAGGGAAAATAAAGGATATGTTATAAAAAATAAAAAAAATAATTTTTTAAAAAACTGCCGAATGATCAAAAGAAATGCCCAGCTCCTATCTGGTACTTTGCACATTCCTCCTGTTCATTTGCAGTTTTCCCACTTTGATGATTTTTTCATTTTACATTTGTATTTTATTACTAGCATACTCATTCCTCGTGAAATTGATACTTCTCTTTTCTCCCCTTCTGTAAATGAGCTTGTTATTAATAGCTTCTTTGCTCATAAGATTAAGTTCCATTGCCAGCCACTGAGTGCGTTTGAAGCCTCATTTGACAGAGTGCATTTTGCATTGTGCATTATTTTTTGGAGCTCCGTATCCCAACATCGTGTAAGCTGGTCTACTTTCAAACAGAATCTGTTAGATCTCCTGTCTACATGCTCCCTTCATTACTTTCCTCTCTCTACATTCTCCCTTCATTCCTTTCCTCTCTCTACATGCTCCCTTCATTCCTTTCCTCTCTCTATAAGCTCCCTTCATTCCTTTCCTCTCTCTATGTGCTCTCTTCATTCCTCTCCTCGGTCCATATGCTCCCTTCATTCCTCTCCTCTGTCCATACACTCCCTTCATTCCTCTCCTCGGTCCATATGCTCCCTTCATTCTCTCTGCAGACAGGTACACACGGGCCCTTTCTCTAAGGTGAGCTGCAGTGAGAGAGCCATACACCCCCTTGGCAGACGGGGCTGAGCTCTAGGACCGGGCTCTCTGGTTTTGATGAGGCCTTACCGTTGCTCTTGCTCTTGTTGCTGTTGTTGTTTTTGTTGTTGTTGCTCTTGTGTGTGTTTTTGAGTGCCTGGCATCAGCCATCTTGGCGCTTCGAGTCGCGCGGAAACTTAAAAAAAAAAAAAATAAATAAAAAAACTGGAGCGCCGCGGCTCTACCAGCCCAAGTTTGCGTTTGTTTACTTAGTTCTGAGCGCCGCGCCGAGAGTCGAAAACAAACCTTCAAACGCACCTCCCTTCTGACACGGAGCGACTCTGATGCCGGTGCACACTCAACCCGAAAGTTTCTGGGCCCAGACAGACAACATCGAGGGATCAACTTGAAAATAAGGACTGAAGAACTTTTGCTACGGGACGCACGGTTTAAAGAGCTGAGATTGTGTAAGCAGGTTGAACAAGTCTTTTAACTGTAATCACATTGCGGTATAGTCTGTTCTACAATTCTGCTATTTAACATTGGGATGGTGCTGAAATGATTCAACGTGCACTATAATGTGATTAATGTAAATATTACTTTATAAGATAAGTGACCTGTAAGGTAGAACAACTGCAAGGTCACTTTTTGAATCGATGCTCTGCCCCTGTGAAATAAACGCGCAGCGGCATTTCTATTGCACAAAGCCATCACAATGCCCTATTGTAAGACTCCCTCACAATGGAGGGGTGTCAGCGTAGAGAATCAGGAAGGAGAGAAACGGGGGGCCTACCTGTCTGGGAGAGACCCAGCCCAGCCGCGCTCACCGTCGAGTCGCTGCTGGTTAATTACGAGTGTCTCTCCCAATTATCGGAAAGCGATGCGCGTGAGAGGGGCTGGCGACTCCCGCGCGGTGTGTGGAACACAGTCCTGGGGGCTGTGCCCCGCTGCGAGGGAGAACGGTCTGCCCCATCGATCCTCCTGCCGGATATACAGGAGGACCCTGACGTCTCCACGCCGGCCAGCAGTACAGCGAGAATGGAAAAAAAGAAGCCGATCACAGCCAGATCAAGCGTTTGAAACGAGTCACGCGTGCGCCCGGTTCGTCCTGCCGTCCCCCGCCGTCGCGCGGTGGAATGCTGGGAAAACTATCGCGTCGTCGTCTTCTCCCGCGCACCAAACCGCGTTTGGTTTCAGCCAACCCAGAGAAAAAATTAATGCGCTTTATTTGAAACCAGACGCTCACTGGGTGGTGCTTTTTTGCTAATGATTGATTAATATCATTACTGAGAGCGCGCTGAGAGTGGAAGAATAATTTGAACAAAACACACACAAAAAATTACAATGCGGTTATTAGAAGAAGAGCTACTGATTGTGGTGGCAGCAGCACTACGGCTCCAGAGATGTGGAATTTATCTGAAGTGCCGAGTGTAAGATTACGAGTCCCACTGGCCTGTCATGCTGGTATGCTTACAGTACTCTATGGTATGCTTACAGTACTCTATGGTATACTTACAGTACTCTATGGTATGCTTACAGTACTCTATGGTATGCTTACAGTACTCTATGGGATACTTACAGTACTCTATTGTATACTTACAGTATTTTATGCTATACTTACAGTACTCTATGGTATACTTACAGTATTCTTTGGTATGCTTACAGTACTCTATGGTATACTTACAGTACTCTATGGTATGCTTACAGTACTCTATGGTATACTTACAGTATTCTTTGGTATGCTTACAGTACTCTATGGTATACTTACAGTATTCTCTGCTATACTTACAGTACTCTATGGTATGCTTACAGCAGGCTATGGTAGCTTTTCTCCTTGTCTGTAGCTAGCGGCCGTTTGCCTGGTCATCACACACCCCCCAGCCTTGCACCACGGCGAGTGAGGCGGGCTCCAGTCCCGCGACTCTCTGCGGCGTGTTAATTATATCGACTCGTCCCTGTCTGTCATCTTCACAAAACTTTTAAACGGTTCCCCTTTCCCATTTCACCTGAAGCGCTCGCGTCTCCATCTGTGATGTTCCGTTTGGGGAGAAACGGATGAGGGAACAAACGGAGTGCTTTTGTCTCGTCTCGCCGGGGGGGGGGGGGGGGGGTATAGGACAGAGGAGCGGCGTTGACAGGCGCGCGGGGGGGAGGGGGTGTCCCAGGCCGCGGGGTTACCTGATGGATTCTGCCTGCTGTGCTGCTGTTGATTTTAGAGCAGCAGCCTGCCCCCTCCCTGCCCGGACTCCTCAGTTTGATTTGTCTTCCAATGATGCCGGGGTCCCTGGGGGTCAGACTGTTCCACTGGGGGGGGCAAAGTGCACCGGCAATCCGCACAGACACGCACACACATGCACAAAGTACACACACACACACACACACACACACACACAGAAAGAGCCCTTGGGGACCCCAGTTCGGAGGATCAACAGATTCACTGCCTCTGTCAATACGTGTCAGTGAGCGGCACAGTGAGCCGATGCCGTGTGTGTTTTCCTCCACAGGACGCTGAATTCACAGAGTGAAGCAGAAAGCCTGGGACACACAGGCTTTCATCAGTGCAGCGTGCGGCTGACTGAAACAGAATGGGCCGCCTGGCTGTCGTATGAATGCCCACCCCGCCATCTCTCCACTTATTCGACCACTGAGCCCCCACGGAAAGTGATAATGGAGGGGGCTAGATTTCGACTTGAGGGGGGCTACTGGTGTGTTTTTCGTAAGCATTACCAAACGATCCAGTGAAAAATTGGTCAAAAAAAAGAAATAGCTTGTTTGCTTATGAAAATAAATCACGTTGATTTTTTTACGCCCATGTCTGGCATTTAGCGTTTGAATTATGAATGAACAGGACGGCCGCGGCGTCGTCGAGGAGTTTGAACAGATTTGGTTTGGGCTTGCGAACAGGAGCGTGCGGAGAAGCAGCAGTCCCCAGACCGTCCTCTCCTTCTTCTGAGGGCTCGGCCATCTGTCGCTGAGTCCACTGAGCGGTCCTCTTTCAAATCTCTCTCTCCCCTCCTCTCTCGCTCTCCCCTCCTCTCTCTCTCTCCCCTCTCCTCTCTCGCTCTCTCCCCTCTCCTCTCTCTCTCTCTCTCTCTCCCCTCCTCTCTCTCTCTCCCCTCCTCTCTCTCTCTCCCCTCTCCTCTCTCTCTCTCTCTCTCGCTCTCCCCTCCTCTCTCTCTCTCTCCTCCTCTCTCTCTCTCCCCTCTCCTCTCTCGCCCTCTCTCTCTCCCCCCTCCTCTCTCCCCTCCTCTCTCTCTCTCTCCCCTCTCCTCTCTCCCCTCCTCTCTCTCCCCTCTCCTCTCTCTCTCTCTCTCTCACTCTCTCCTCCTCTCTCTCCTTCTCTTTCCTCTCTCATTCTACCCTCCACTCTCTCCCTCTCTCACTCTCCCCTCCTCTGTCTCCTTCTCTTTCCTCTCTCACTCTACCCTCCACTCTCTCCCTCTCTCACTCTCTCCTCCTCTCTCTCCTTCTCTTTCCTCTCTCACTCTACCCTCCACTCTCTCCATCTCTCACTCTCCCCTCCTCTCTCTCCCTCTCTTTCCTGTCTCAATCTACCCTCCACTCTCTCCCTCTCTCACTCTCCCCTCCTCTCTCTCCCTCTCTTTCCTGTCTCGCTGGTTCACGTTCTACACCCCCCCTCCCCTCCTCGCCACCAGCCTCTCCTCTCTCTCTCCCTCCGTTTCTTTCATCTTACGCTGGGTGACAGAAGTGTGCGCTGAAACGCATTTGCCATCAGCACAGGCCATCAAACATTTCGGTTTATTACAGCAGCGTGGTCTTGTAAATATGTTGCTTGTGTTCTTTTTTTAGTTTTTTGTTTTTGATTAAATTTGTAGCCTTCAGCAACGGTAAAATCTCTGTTATAAATGATGCATTGTAGTAGTTGTCATGTTCAGCCGTGAATTGTCATCCATTTTAATTTTGATTTGGGTTTTGGAGAATTAGCCCTGTAAGCTCTGTCAGAATCGCCCCTGCACCCCCCCCCCCCCCGCCAGGAGAGATTACATGTCTGGAGCATATGAGTGACATGGGGCCCGCAGTCAGATCAAAGAGCCGGTCGGGCGCATGGACGGGGGGTGAGGGGGAGAGAGAGGGAGCTCGGACAGAGGGCATAAGCTTGCTCAGGCAGATTTTCGCACAGCGGTGGTTTGATGGCTGTCAGATTTGAGTGATGGATGGTGTCAGTCAGGCCGGTGAGATTGACAGGGGAAAGTGTTTTAAAGAGGGACCGCCTTGCATGAGTAATTAGCCCAGGAGACCCCCCCCACTCCCCCCCTCCTCTCCGCTCAAACCAATCTGTGTGCAAATATGCCCCTTGGAAATGCTACACTGATTGAAATTGTGTTTTTTTTCTTTCTTATAAAGGGTTTAGCTCCTTAGCCAAGCCTCTTCAAAGCATCCTTTGTTCTTTTTTCCTGAAAAGGTTGGTCTTTCATAACCTTGTGTCAGTTAAGTTGTATCTTTTTTGCCCAGAGTGTCATCCTTTTCTCTCTGTGTTGGTATTTTTTTGGTTTTGGTGGTTTCTACGCAAACACACACACACACACATGCACACACGCTCTCTTTCTCTCTCACACACACATGCTCTCTCTCACACACACACACACACACGCTGTCTCTCACACGCACACACACGCTCTGTCACACACACACACACACGCTCTCTCTCTCACACACACACACGCACACACACTCACGCACACACACACACAGGACGGAGTGTGGGTCCAGGTTGGTGTGGCGCACGGTGAGAAGCCCAGCACAGACGCGCGTTGCACCAGTGGCCACAATGCAAGCCTTCTCTTCGTGCGCAAAAAGAGATAGCACATTGTGGATGAAGAAAAGAGAAAAGAGACAGATGGATAGAGAAGAGGACTGGATGGATGAGTGGAGGGAGTGAGAGGAGGATAAGGAATCCTCCGTAGATTCTGCTTTATAATGGATGGTGGCTTCCTTCCTCCTGCGCAGCGGCGGAGGTTCAGTGTGATGAATGACTCAATTTGAACCGCCTCAATTAAAGGGGAAACTTTGCATGGTGATTTACTGCAGGATGAGGAAAACGCAGGAAAAATCTGAAAAAGAAACGTGGAGAGAGAGAGAGAGGCCCCGCCTTCTCTCCTCGCCTTCCGCGCGAGCGCGGGGTCGGCGGCGTCCTCTCGAGTAAAGACCGCTCAGCCTTCATCGCCGCTCTCTCCGTGCGACTCCTGAACTCGACGGCGCCGAGCCGCGTTCGCTACGCCCGAGCGTAGCGTCTTCGCCGGCGAGACGCCGCGCGCTGCGCTGCTCCTGAAACCGCAAACGCCGTCTCCCCCGACGCAGGCTCGTCATCGCGGGCGAGCTCTCTGACTCACGTTTGCCACATCGCTCACTGCGAGCGCCGTTCCAACCCGGCAGCCTCCCACACCTAACGTCTCAATCATCGCCGCGCGGCACAAAGGAAGCGCGCGAAACCCATTGTGCCGCTAAAAAAAAAACAAACAAAAAAAAGCGCGCCATTCCTCATCAGTTTGGCATTCTCCGCCAGAACATCTGCTGCTGATGAAAGGCCTTTCCATCAGTCTTAATCTTTACTGAAAGGAAACAGTAACATCCTTCACGGGACGGTGGAACGACCTACGCACCGAACGCGACGCGGCGACTGTTTTTGATATCCCGGCCAAACCGGCCGGCTCATCGGCGGCTGCACTTCGTAGCGTTTGTGTCGTTCTCTTCCTCTCTTTCTCTCTACCTTCACCTGCATCCGTCCATCACCCATCATCATCACCCATCATCATCATCATCTGCTTTCGTGTTCGCTCCTGGCAGACTCGGCGACAGTATTAACCAGCTGCGGCAAAGCGGGCTGGACGTGCTAAATGAGTAGACGACAAGGCCGCCATGATAAGTTCCCCATTGGTTTATTTTGACAGGGTTTTTTTTCCCCGAACACAACGAGGGAACTTCTGGGGGCTCCAAGTAGTATCGCCAGAAATATGTTGGGAGCTTGCTGTGGTAATAGACGTTTAAGTAATGATTACTGTCAGCTCGTCTCTGAGCAGAAAGGTCATCCACAATAGCCACCGATTTCACGGCTGAGTGCCTTCCATTTAAATGCTAGCCAGCGTAGGGCTGTATTGATAGCAAAGGAAACTGCACTTGAGTGCGGCCGTGACAGCTGTTGTGAATGGTCGACAGCGGCCAATCACGGGGAAGAAGGACGGCGTGGCGCTAGCCTTTTCCGAGCTCCCTGTAACTGCGCGCTTTACTGCCGCGCGTCGAGCGTAAACATTAAGAAGCCATTCAGCAACGCCTAACGGCCTCTAATGTGACAGCCTCAGAGCGCGCAATTAACCGCGTAACAGGGCGGCGGCCATCTTGCCCGCTTCCTGCCTTCCCGAGTCGTACCTGAGATAGCGGAGAGAGTCTCGACCCCCCTCGACCGCGGTTTGGCCAGGGGGGCGGGGGGGTGCGGAAAGGCGAAGGGGGAGAAGGAGTCACGGATCTTTCTCATAAAAGCGACGGCAGGAAAAGCCGTTCCCAGTGAAGAGGCATTCTGGGAAAGAATCTCTGAGGAAACATTTATCTTCTGCGCTCAACAGCGGGCAGCTTTGAGGAGAGAGAGGGAGTGTTAAGTGCTATTACGAAGGGGGGTGGGGTTTGGGTGGGTTGGGGGGGGGGGGCGAGTGTGTGTGTGGGGGTGGGGGGGCTGGGAAGCTGAGAGCCTGCACAGAGCACTGTTACTCCACCACATTAATCAAGTGTTAATTCCCTCTTACGGACCAGACCCATCACATTACAGAGGCAATACGGCTTTTTGGGGGGGAAAAAAAGAGTAAAAATACATGAAAATGTCCTTCTGAAATGGCCCAAAATGCTAAGTGGTCAAAAAAAAGAAAATGTACCATGTGAATCTATGGATGGCCATGACAGGGAGGGGGGTGGAGTGTGTGTGGAGGGGGTGGGGGGATGGGGGGGGGGGGGGGTAACTGTGTCCGCAGCCGAGCATGTTATTGAGTTCCCCCATGTTCACCTGTCAGGAGTAAATGGGTCCTTTCTGTAAAACAGCCCACAGCCTCTCAGCCCTCGCTCAGCTGTGACTTTGGAGCGAGGTCGTTTGGTGGAGACGACAGGGTCCAGAGAGAGAAAGAGAGAGAGGAAGGGAGGGGGGAAAGAGACAAGTAGAGAGGGGGGAGTGAGGGAGGGAGGGGGAGAATGAGAGGGGAGGAGAGAGAGAGGGAGGAAGGGAGGGAGGGAGGGAGGGAGGGAGGGAAGGGGGCAGAGAGGGAGGGAAGGGGGGGGAGAGAGGGAGGAAGGGAGGGAGGGAGGAAGGGAAGGGGGTAGAGAGAGAGGGAAGGGGATGAGAGAGAGAGGGAGGAAGGGAGGGAGGGAGGGAGGGAAGGGGGTAGAGAGGGAGGGAAGTGGGGGGAGAGAGAGAGAGAGAGAGGAACAGACCTGTCGCGGGGCCATCGCCCGTCGCTTACTTCCGGAAGGTGGGCGGCAGCGCGGAGCCGTGATTGGTCCACCTGCGGAGTGAGTGGTGGGCTCTGGCCACAGATGGAACACGGCTGCCGCCCCCTGAACACAGGTGTTTACCCTCCTCCGTGGAGCGAGAAACTGCGTGGTGTAGAAACCGGGGACTTCGGGGCCCGGGTATGGAGCGGCTGTCCTTTCAGAATTGCTAAACTATGTTGGATTATTACTTGTACCGTCAAAATGAAACTGCAAAAAAAAAAATAGGACAAAACCACCCTTGTTTTATTGATTTTTGTCCGTTAGCAATAGCTGAACCCTAGAAGCAGAAGAACTTCATGACAGACAAGTGGATAGAACGCTTGCTACAGATATTTAATGGTTTGCTGTGCATTTAATGGTGCATTGTGGTCTTCCAAATGTTTATTATGAGCGTGTCAGATGCTATTTGCTCTATTTGCTTGAATGAAGAACAAATAAAGGCTATTTTTTTTTTTTTTAAAGCCAGAGATGTTTGCTTTTAAAGCGGGCGAATCTGTGGGTGCAACTGGCAGTTCAGATGTGTCTGCTTTTCCCTTGAGCAAGGCACTGCCCTCCCGATAGCCTCTAAAATGGCTGTGGAAATGAGTCTCAAAATGTGGAGCTACAAGTCATTCCGGTTAAAGCGTCTGCGAGGCACATAAACGATGTCATGTGTAAGTAACCCTGACTACCATCGTCACCGAGGCGCACAGCGACACAAACAAACCCAACGGCACATTCGCCCGCGTGAGAGACCTCAGTGAAGTGGCTTAAAAACTCAGAATTCTCCGACGTGATTCAATTTCAGTCGGTCGCAAATCCGCGCTGGAGAGCTAATGTGGTTCTCACGAACGCGCTTTATGACGAGCGTGATCTTGTTAACTCAGGCCAGGCTCATTGGGTGTAAACGCATCATATCCTCCTGAATCCATAGCACATGATTCAGGGATGATTCACAAAAGTTTTTATTTATTTATTTATTTATTTGTCTATTTATTTATTTTTTGTGTGTGTTATCGTCTCGGCCAACTAGCATTGTCATCAACTTCAGAATCGAGAAAAGCGTTAGAAGCGCTAATCTCTGCTTTACAATGCCAAAAAACTTATCGGATAGTTTGCTGTGTTCTTCAGACTTTGATAAATTGTGCCAGTTTTTAATGTTCATATTTCTTTTTGGCAATTTGATTACTTTTAGTCTGTAAGAAACAATTTGAGTTATTAACTGGCTGCAATCGAAGATACCATCAGTTGCATTCAAAGACTTTTCTCCTGCACTCAATTAGTTATATTGCTTTCCACTTCTAAATTGCCAATTTTGTACACAAGATTGGGGAAACATAATGATCATTATAATATAGGTGTTTTAATGAAAGTTACTGTTTCTCCTTATTTATTTATTACTTTTTTTTTCTCCCAAATTTAGAATTGAGAGAGTTGCCTCTCTCTAGTTATCAGTACGCCACTTTCACCGGAAGCAGTGCAGATGAGGCACACTTCCGTACACCCACGTAACCCGACAATGTCCTCACAGTGTTACTGGAATGTCCCCTGAACGTTGTGTCATTGCAGGTACACGCGTGGCAGCGACATCGCGGGGACCTTTTTTTGTGTGTGGGCCGGGATCGTGAGCGGAACGCTGCTTCATCCCCCCTCAGCCGCACAGTTCTGCGGGAGAGTGCTGGTATTGGACACGGGGGGGGAATACCTCTTCCCGATGAAGGGAAGCGGCCCATGGGGTTGCCTGCCCCGGCTTTTTGGAGGAGCTATAATTGTTAGACGAATAACCCGGGCTGACGGAAGTCCCCCCTTTACCGCTGTTTAGTTGAAAATCCAATAGTTTCCTGGCCCCATTGACCGCCGGCCCGTGATTGGATGGTGATGTATTTGGGGGCTGAGAGCCGTGGATGCGGAGGCCCAGCCTCTCCTCGCGCAGCGGATACCGTCGCTTGACACAATCGAGGAGGGTTAAGCTAGCCACGCGCGCCAGGTTTGCGTCAGCGTTGGTTGCCATGGCGATGCCCCCCCCCCCCCCCCCGCTCGTTATTAACTAGTTTCGGAGCCAAACCGGAGAGCCGCGACTTAAACCCCCCCCCCCCCCCCCCCTTTCTGTGAAACAGCCCTCGGGTCTCATTGGCACAACAAAGTCTGTCTGTCTGTCTGTCTGTCTGTCTGTCTGTCTGTCTGTCTGTCTGTCTGTCTGTCGGACTGACACTTTGCCCACAATGCCCGGACAAAATGCCTTGTCTGGAAAAATAGTAATTTTTTTTCTGGTTTGTTTTATAACCGACATTTAAAAAAAAAAATGTAACACAGACACAAAATACCAGTGGCGGGGTTGTTGGGGGGGAGAGGGCTGCTGGCTACTGTGCAGAGTGTCAGCTCCCCGGAGGAGAGTGGAGTGTGATGTGAGCTGGGGGGGGGGGCGTTGGCAGTGACAGTGAAGAGGGGGGCCATGGAACGCGGACACCCCGTCCCGTTTCCGCCGCGGCTGCGAGTCCCGCTCTCCTCCTCCTCCCGTTCTCCTCCTGCTCCTCCTCCCGCTCTCGTTTGTTCCGGCTCTTCAGCAGCGCCACTCCACCCTCCTCCTCCTCTGCTGCGGCGTCCCTTACTCTGACAAGTTCCCTTTCTCTGCCGGAGCTGCCAAATTACTCCGCAATAGCGGCTAGGCCCAGCCCCCCCCCCATGTCTCTGTGGCGAGGCGCAAAGCCGCAGAAGTGAGACGAACGCTCTTGTGTCTGGCGTGAGCTCGGGTCCTGAGGCGTGAGCGGGTTTGGGGCGGGGGGGGGGGGGTGTGTGTGGAGGTGGGGGGGGGGGGATAGAGGGCAGTACACACACTGCTGGCAGCGTCGCGTCTGTAAAGCTGCATTATAACGCGCTGTCAGCCCAGCAAAACTATTCCCTCTGATGCTGAGCCAAGAGAGGGATTCGCTGGAAGAGAAGTCTGGATGTTTACCTGCTTTTTCATTTGGTTTTTTTTTCCTGTGGCGCTCCGCGCGTCCTCAGGTTGTGGCTGTTAGCTTCCTGGCGATGAGCTCACTTCCTCCCGCGGCGGCGGTGGCGGCGGCGGCATCATAAGCCCCTGTAATCACTCGCGTTGGAGAGCGCACAAAACTGGAAATGTCGGGAGTGAAGACGCACCTCCAAACGCGGTGGAAATAATCCAATTTGCGCCGTGTTCCAACCGCTGTAATTAAACCGACGAAGAGTTTTATCGCCGTCTGCTTGTCACAGAGACACGCTCGCACTTCCAGACTTTCAGAAAAAAAAGTATGCTCCGGATTTTCAGGGGGGGAGAATAAAAAAAAAAAAGAATAAAATAAAATAAAAAAAGTTGACGAAATAAATCTCAAACCTCAACTTTCCTCTCTGGAAGTCGCACCACGTCGCCTTCCTGGCTGTTGATCTCATCTTACAAAGTGTTTTTGAACATTTTTATTGTAAGAATGAGTTACCAATAGTTCCTCTCTCCAGGGTGTCTCTCTGTGCTGCCGCTGTTTCTCTCAGTCTTTGTTCAGTTTTCTCACCCTCTCTCTCTTTCTTTCTCTCTCTTTCTGTTTATTAAGTGCTTTCGCTCTTCCCCTCCACTCGGTGCTCTCTAGCCCTCTCGGCCTATCTCTTCATCTTAATTCAGTTCTCACCTCTCTTCTCTCCCTCTCTCTCTCCCTCTCCCTCTCTCTCTCTACCTTTCTGATTTGCTCAGAATCTCTCATTTCTCTCTCTCTCTGTCGGTGTTCTGTGAGGCAGCCCTGGGGGTGGCCACAGCTCACATGGTGAACAGACAGGACAAACACGACCGAGATGCCCTTGGCCTGCCACCTTTTATTGGTCCAAAAAAACACCAAAGCAATAGAAAAATCTTAAAAGAAAAGAAGAAATGACCAAGCTGGCAAGCAAAATGCTTCAAAGAAAAAGGAAAACAAAACTAAAAACTGGTGCCCACCCACCACACTGCGCAATTCCAGAGCTCCCAAATGCTGTCCCTCTGGGCCTGAAAGCCAGACCTCTTGCAGAGCCCATAATTAGGCAATGGGCCACTGCTTCTGTGATTACAGTGAATCACAGCTGCAGCCATACCTGTTTGTAGTGCCAGTGCTGCCCCCTGGTGGGCCATCACACTACTCTTCCTCTGTCCTTCTCTCTCTCTCTCTCTCTGCCATAGTGAATTTGTGTGTTTGAACATTTGAGGCAACAGGGCAGCCAAGCTAACAGTTTCTCTCTCTCTCCCCCCCTCCCCCTCCCTCCCTCTCTCTCTCCCCTCTTCCTCCCCTCTCTCTCTCCTCCCCTCCCCCCCTCTCCCCCTCCCCCCTCTCTCCCCCCTCCTCCCCCCCCCCCGCAGCCTGTGAGCTGATGAACAGGGGCATCCTGGCTCTGGTCAGCTCCATCGGCTGCATGTCCGCGGGCTCCCTGCAGTCGCTGGCGGACGCCATGCACATCCCGCACCTCTTCATCCAGCGGGCCCCCTCCGGGACGCCCCGCTCCAGCTGCCCCGACACCAGCCGCTCCCGCACGGATGACTACACGCTGTTCGTGCGGCCGCCCGTCTACCTCAACCAGGTCATCCTGCACGTGGTCATGGAGTACACCTGGCAGAAGTTCATCATCTTCTACGACACCGAGTACGGTGAGTCGGGACGGGGGGGTGCAGGTGGGGCCTGCTCTTCTGAGCTGACCTTCGATGGCCCCGGGGGCTTGGGCGGGGTGGTGGAGCTTCACTGGGGTTGGATGGGGTGGAGCTTCATTGGGATTTGGGTGAGGGGGGGTGGAGCTTCACTGGGGTTGGGTGGGGGGGTGGTGGGGCTTCAGTGGGGTTG
>CM077293.1:50397357-50422357 GCA_039654925.1 Anguilla pacifica
GGGGTTGGGTGAGGGGACTGGGACAAAGAAGGGGGAGAGCTGGTGACGTGCTTTATTTTGGAGGGCTTCAGCATCGGATGGGGATGGATTTCCAGTTGGCTTACAGCGGGATGCCAACTGGCCCCCAAACGTTTGAAGTCTGGATCCAACAGCCCTGCAATCTGAGGCCTGGTGTCAGAGCAGCAGGGTCATAAAAAGTCATCCAAAAACCCGGCAACAATTTACAGTTATCCCAGTATAATTACTCATATAACCCACCCCAGCCGTCAGGTCTCATCTCTACAAACTACTGTGTGTGTGTGTGTGTGTGTGTGTGTGTGTGTGTGTGTGTGTGTGTGTGTATCAGCTTGTGTTTGTGTGTGTATCTCTGTTTTTGAGTGTGTGTGTGTGTGTGTATGTGTGTATCAGCTTATGTTTGTGTGTGTATCTCTGGTTTTGAGTGTTTGTGTGTGTGTATGTGTGTATCAGCTTGTGTTTGTGTGTGTATCTCTGGTTTTGAGTGTGTGTGTGTGTGTGTGTGTGTGTGTGTGTGTGTGTGTGTGTATCTCAGCTTGTGTTTGTGTGTGTATCTCTGGTTTTGAGTGTGTGTGTGTGTGTATGTGTGTATCAGCTTGTGTTTGTGTGTGTATCTCTGGTTTTGAGTGTGTGTGTGTGTGTGTGTGTGTGTGTGTGTGTGCGTGTATGTGTGTATCAGCTTGTGTTTGTGTGTGTATCTCTGGTTTGAGTGTGTGTGTGTGTGTGTGTGTGTGTACGTGTATGTGTGTATCAGCTTGTGTTTGTGTGTGTATCTCTGGTTTTGAATGTGTGTGTGTGTGTGTGTGTGTGTGTGTGTGTGTGTGTGTGTGTGTGTATCAGCTTGTGTTTGTGTGTGTATCTCTGGTTTTGAATGTGTGTGTGTGTGTGTGTATGTGTGTATCAGCTTGTGTTTGTGTGTGTATCTCTGGTTTTGAGTGTGTGTGTGTGTGTGTGCCCCAGTGGAGAGCGCACAGTCTGCAGTGAGGCCTGTAACTGTGGGAGACCTGGGTAAATTAGGGCCTGTCCCTGTGGGGGAATGTATCCCAGCTCGGCTTGGGCAGGCCTGACATGGCACCCCACAGTGCTGTAATCAGGCCCTGGGGGGTACCTGCCCCCCCCCCATCTGACCCCCCGGGCAAGGTGTCGTCTGCACCCGCCCTGGCCGGGAGACGCTCCCCCTCTGCCCCCGCAGCCCCAGCCTCCCAGAGGCCTCTGGGATACGGCCCACCTCTTTGCTTTACGCTCCCAAATCACCTCCAGTCTTCTTTTTAAAATGGCTTCTCGGACAAAAAACGCAGAGTGGGGGGGGGGGTTTCCATTTCTCTTTCTTCCCATCCCCCCCCCCTTATTTTCAGGTCTAGTGATGCTTGCTGTCGCGTTTTTAAGGATTAGCCCCTCTCCGGTGCGTTCTCCACCCCTCCTTCCCCCCTGCAGTTTAATCTCTGCCCAGTCAGAGCCGGGCCATTTATCACCATTCCAGATAATTATGCTTTTAGAGCAAACTCCGGACGTATTAGACGCATTTTCCCGGTGACATGATTTTATTACAAACAATGATGCTAATACGCATCTTTTTCTCTTTTTTTTGCCTCAGCGGGAAGATGGGCACCGTGGCAACGCATATTTCCTGTTTATGTCTGTGCTGGAGGTGAATTTTAACTACGCGTGAGCCCGCGGAATGCTAAGTGGGAATCTTGTTTCGGGAGGCCACGGTGGTGTGCTCGCCACCGTTCGGGCGAAATCATTAACTAATTAATTCCGGTATCGTTAAGGTAGTGACCAGGCTATGAGATCACTTATTGTCAGGACTAAGAAATAAATCGGGTATGTTTTTTTTTTTTTGGTTTTATAACATACAATGAAAAGTTCTTATCTACTGTAGCTCTTTTCACAGATTCGAGAGAGGCTGCTCTCGGATGCTCGCAGCTGTACTCAGGCGTGTATGCCCTCTCCTGTTCATTTGACGCTCTTTACAGGTTTAAAATATGGTCATTCTCTCGAAAAAATGGGGACCAAATCCTGCGGGAAAAATGCATGGAATACTTGTTACGTTTAATTCCGCGTTTGGATGCATCCACAGCTAGGCCTTGGGATTCTGCTCGGAAATCTAAAGGGTGCACCATACCCTAGACCCATATTCTTGTCTGTCCTGCAATAACACAAAATGATTTTCTATGATAATAGCTACAAAATAATTATATTGTATATTGAGAGGCATTGAAAGCCATTTTGGCTCCAGAATATCCTCAGCAGTTTGAAGCTGCCAATAAGCCATAAAAAAAGCAGTTATTCACTTAATATCCTGGTCTGATCGATAAGCCAAACTTTAGTCGTGACTCCTCCTACGCCGCTTCCTTGGCGCAAACGTTGTCGTATTACGTCTTTTTAATAATGGGTCTAATGGCTCGCAGATGGAAACATGCAAATGGGATCGCAGCTATTTTCACATTTCTGAACCTGTCACACTGAGTTATCGGGCCCAGCTGGGGGAAATAGACATTCCAACAGAAAACAGGTCAAGCGCAAATTGGCGTGGAATTTTTGTTTGCGGACAAGTTACGGTGCAATCTGTTCTGGCACGATGGCGGACGGAGATCCGCGGCGCCGAAGCGACGCGGCCCCCGTGTGCCGCGCGGTGTAAACGTACGGGTGCGCGCGAGCCGGCGAGTTAGCCGTTTCCTGTCGGGCGCTAACTGCAACGCGGCGCGCTTAGCAGGAGGCTGCGTTCCTCAAATCAAATCTGCCAGCTCTTCCTCTCCCCGTTACTCTGCTTATCGAAATCCCCCCCCCCCACCCCGTAACCTCCCCGGCCGCTCCGCCACCCACAATCCCCTCCTTCCCCGCGCGATCCGGACGCCGCTTAAGCCTGACTGCTGTGGACAGCCGTGAGCGGAGCGGTGCGGTTCTGAATCCTGCCGCAGCACACGCGGCTCTTTCTGGGAGAAGGCCAGCCGCCGAGACCCAGCCGGGGATTTGATTGGTCGTGAGCCGCTCCTCTCCTCCCCTCTCCCAGAGCTGCCCGAGATCTGAGCCCCGCCGCCTCCTGTGCCCTGAACTGCTCGTTCCTCTCCCCAAGCTGCCCCGAAATCTCCAGCGCCCCGACGGCACTTGTGCAGTAGCGCCCGTGTGCGTACTGCTAGCGCTTCTCTCAGGAGAACCCTCCGTTGGATTTATTGCACAGGGCTGTCCACCCCCTCCCCACTCCCCCCCCCCCCTCCTCTTTGAAGACTGTGCCGTGAGGCGATGTCATGAAGCATGGTAAACGCATTAGACACAGACGAGGAGCTGCAGCTCTGAGGAGAGTGATGGAAGAGGCACACGAGGAGGCCTGCACATAACCGAGTCCTTACACAGGTGTGAATCACACCTAACTGACTCATTACACAGGTGTGAAGCACACCTAACTGACTCATTACACAGGTGTGAAGCACACCTAACCGACTCATTACACAGGTGTGAAACACACCTAAATGACTCATTACACAGGTGTGAAACACACCTAACCGGCTCATTACACAGGTGTGAATCACACCTAACCGACTCATTACACAGGTGTGAATCACACCTAACCGAGTCATTACACAGGTGTGAATCACACCTGACCGGCTCATTACACAGGTGTGAATCACACCTAACCGACTCATTACACAGGTGTGAATCACACCTAACCGAGTCATTACACAGGTGTGAATCACACCTGACCGAGTCATTACACAGGTGTGAAACACACCTAACCGACTCATTACACAGGTGTGAATCACACCTAACCGAGTCATTACACAGGTGTGAATCACACCTAACCGACTCATTACACAGGTGTGAATCACACCTGACCGAGTCATTACACAGGTGTGAATCACACCTAACCGACTCATTACACAGGTGTGAATCACACCTGACCGACTCATTACACAGGTGTGAAGCACACCTAACCGAATCATTACACAGGTGTGAAACACACCTAAATGACTCATTACACAGGTGTGAATCACACCTAACCGACTCATTACACAGGTGTGAAGCACACCTAACCGACTCACTACACAGGTGTGAATCACACCTAACTGACTCATTACACAGGTGTGAAACACACCTGACCGACTCATTACACAGGTGTGAAGCACACCTGACCGACTCATTACACAGGTGTGAAACACACCTAACCGAGTCATTACACAGGTGTGAAACACACCTAACCGACTCATTACACAGGTGTGAAACACACCTAACTGACTCATTACACAGGTGTGAATCACACCTAACCGACTCATTACACAGGTGTGAAACACACCTAACTGACTCATTACACAGGTGTGAAGCACACCTGACCGAGTCATTACACAGGTGTGAATCACACCTAACTGACTCATTACACAGGTGTGAATCACACCTAACCGACTCATTACACAGGTGTGAAACACACCTAACTGACTCATTACACAGGTGTGAAGCACACCTGACCGAGTCATTACACAGGTGTGAAGCACACCTAACCGAGTCATTACACAGGTGTGAAGCACACCTTACCACAGGTTGATGAAACCAGTTGTGCTGCTGATTTTCATTCTCTAATCAGGGAGTTATTTCGTTCTGAATCACCAGGTGAGCGCGATCTGTGGCCAATCATTAATGAATCGGTGAACTGCAGGACTATTCACTTCAACGGTCAGATCTGAGTTAACCCTATTTCTCAATGTTTTTATTTTTATTTTTTGGTGAGCATAGTCTCGAAACAGGCCGTACCAAATCAGTAAAGTGTTGCAAAAAGGAACAAAGTCTTGCTGGCTTTGTAAACTTTTCCGAGGCACCATTAGGCTCCACGGTGTTCATCAGTATGCACAACACCGCGATGTCGTACCGAATCGGCACAGCTGGTCAGTCGGTTTGTGCTACCGTCAGACATTCGCGCGCTTAATGAGTTGGGCTCGTTTGCTGCTCAGGGTATAATACCGTTGCTCGAAGATGGAAATTCAGCTGAAATTTTGCAGCACGTCTCTCTTTCCCGGGCCTGTGCAGCTCAGCATCTCTTCATGAGTTTGTCACCGAGGGTTCAGAGGTGATAAAAGCCAAAGAAATTTTTCCCAGCTAGCCTGAAAATGTTACTGCAACTTTTTTCTTTTTTACGAGGTTGCAATGAGGTTGCGTTACATTGTGGTGAATATCAATATCGCTCCAGCGTTTTCATATTACACTTATTCCCCCCACCCTACCCACCCCCCCCACCCCCCCCAACAACTCCAAACCGCAGATTTTCAACTAAGCTGTAATGAGACCTGGAGTCTTATTATTTAATAAGGCCCTGGAATTGCTGGGCGTTTTGTTAGCTCGTTAGCTTTAACGGTTAACAGAGGACGTGCAGGTGGTGCTGGATGCCTCCACACAGACTGAGGGACTTGTCTGATGGTCTTTTAGGGCTGAATCCAGGCCTGAGTCATGCACTGCTTTAGTGTGTTAAGTCTACCAATAACACTATGAGAGACTTACACAGAAAATTCATTTAAGTGGCAAATAACTCTGGTCTGGATTCAGCCCTTATTTTATAGATTATGTCAGTTTTGCTCTTTGTCCTCACCTTTAATCATACACATTCTCCAATAATCATTATGGTTGAGGCACATGCCTTCTGGAATAATCAACTGTATATATAGTCTTTTCAGCGTTCAATACTTTTATCATTGTAGTGCCCGGTGGGAGTTTTACTCGAGCAGGGAGAACGGGAAGGCGGAGGCGAATGCACAACGGTGAGAGATTTGCTGTCAAAGCTTCTGAAAATGGAGAAATGGGCGGAGCTGCCGCTCGGCAAATCCGCCCGTGTTGTCTTTCGTTAGGTGCCGTAATCTCCAATTATTCCAAATCCGAATCCCGGTTTGCTCTGTTCCCGTAGGAATGTTCTAGATTAAGGCCCGCGGAGTGACGTTATCCGAGCCCACCGTGTCCCTGCATGCCTGACAGCCGCGGGTTAATCTCCTCTGATGACGAAACGCGTCGTATTATTTCACCGACAGAGCACGCGGTATTATCGACCTCGCGCTAAATCCCAAGGGGGTGGGGGCATGGGGGGGGGGGGGGGCATGGGGGGAGGTCAGAGTGCTGGGAGACTGAAATAGCAGGCTGTCATCGCAGGTGGCAGGTGCTGCTGCTGGAGCTCTGGAGATCCGGTCTCCAGGACAGTCACAACCGTGACTGCGAGGGAGAGAGAGAGAGAGAGAGGTGGTGGTGGGAGAGCAGGAGTGTGGGAGGCCCTTTTGAATCAAACGAGGCCGTGACCTCGTTTTTGGTTTTGTCCCCCCCCCCCCCTAAAAAAAGGAGAGGTTCTGGAAGGCGAAGGCCAGGCGGGGTCAGGCTCTGTGTGTGTGGCTTTTTTGGGATGAGATGCAGCTGTAAGCTCAGGGCTGTGCTGGGCTGGCGGGTGGGAGCAGCTATCTGCTTCCCCAGCTGGGAGCTGGGCTTGGCTCACAGGACTCCACACTGGCTCCCTAATCTGAGTAGAGTTCATTTGGGAACTTTCACATTACTATGGCTTAAACACAGTAAAAATGCTCAATGTTAAATCAGCTCTTACAAATGGACTCATACGCACTCTGTTAGTGTTGAATTAACGCTGGACATTTTTACTGTGTAGCACGAAGTGTACGCTCTGGAACCAAAGACCTGGAAGGCACAAACGATTACATTATTATTATTATTATTATTATTATTATTAGTATGACGGTCAAGGGCACAGCTAGGAATTCTGGGACCCATGAAGGAAAATATTGCTCTGAGCCCCCCCCCCCCTTCCTTTTTTAATAAAACAAATTGAATTTTTTTTTTTTTTTTTTTTTTTAAAGCTGTGGGCCCCCACGAATCATCTCCACCTTTCACCCCCACTATCAGCAGCCCTGATGACATTTTAACTCCTTGGCAGGCTGGCGGGGGACGGGGGGCGGGGGGGGCGGGGGAGATGGGGGGGCGCGGGGGTGGGGGGGGGGGGGGCGGGGGATGTGTGGTGTGTTTATAAACGCGGCGCAACGCGTGGCTCGGCTTGGCGGGATCGTCTCAGGTGACCTCCGCGCCGCGAGGGAGGCGGGCGCTGGCAGCGGGCGACCTCCGCGGCTCGCTCGCCGACGACAAGGGCGGCGGTGTCGCCGCTTTATGGCGCCGTAAACGGCAGGTAATGGAGGCCGCGCGTTAGCGGGCGGGCGTTAGCGGGCGGGCCGCTCACTTCCTCTCCCGCCGCTTCGATTTCCGCGCTCCGCGACGACCCCCTTTACGGCCTCCCCCGTTAAGGGGAGGTGCCTCGGGGAGAAAACAGAATAAAACGACACACCACAAAAAAGAGAACGAGGGGCTGTGTGTTTCTCTGTGTGTACCGCAGTCTGAAACAAAGCTAGCTGTGTGTGTGTGGAGGCCTGTCTGTGGTGTCTCAGGGGGGAGGGTGGGTGGAGACTTTCGATGCGTCTGCCCCCGCCATCTTTCCCCCACGCAGAGAGCTGGTGATCGTCCCGCTGGAGTCGCGTCTGTTCTTCTCCCCGTTTCGCTAAAAGCACAATTTCGCGGCCCTGTCCCGAGCCCCCCGCCTCCCCCTCCCGCCCGCCAGCGCCCGGCTCCGCACCGCTGCTCCGTGATCCGCATCGCGGACCGGCGTTCGCGGCATTACCCACAATTCCCGGCGCCCCGTTCTTCCCGCTGCTCGAACAACGGCCAGCCGCCGCCTCCCGTTGTCTTCCATCAGAAAGTCGCTCCGCTTCAGAATGTCAGCCGTCCCTCTCCCTGTCGCTCCTCTCCTCCAGCGAACGTCCCCCCGTGACCCCATCTCAGACCCCATCCCAAAAACCCGGCTCGCCTCGCCGACTCGGGCCTGTATTTCAAGCGCTGGGCGACGGGCTCGGGTGGGGTGCCATTTTGACGCAGGACAGCCCGTTTACACAGATGAATGAGTTCACAGCCACCTCTCAGTCCGTGATTCATGTTTTATTTACCTTCTGCTTAAGACAGGATGACCATGACAAATGCACAAAGCTAGCTTTACTCTGCGGCTATGAGAGAGGGAAGAAAACACCTCTATAATTTAGCATGCAGTTCCTGGCTACGGCTGCGTTGATAAATTAATTGTGTAATGTTATTTATGTATGACTGGGTGGTTAACTGAGTAATTGTCAGTGTATTTGTTTTTATGCTATAAAATGAGGTCTGCAAAAGAAGATTTCTACAGTACTTGAGTTAATGATCATTTAATTTACTCAAGAACTTAAAAATTTGAGTGAGTGATATGTTTGTTGTATTAGAGGAAATCTTAAAATAAATGAATTGTGATTTAGATAAAGGGGAGTGTTTTCCGCAGAGAATCCAAACCCTGGGGCTGCAGTACCTTGTGTGTGCCAGTTTCATTCCTAACTTAACTGAAATTATTTCCAGTTTTCAAAGAGCATTTAAAAAGCCGTTAATTGTTTATGATTTGAAACTTTTAATGTATAACTTATGTCAGAAAAATATATATTTGTCCGACAAAGAATGAATATGCCTTATTTAAGGACGTGTAATCTAGATCAGTGTGATCAAATGCTTCCTTTTGAAAGAGGGAACATTTTGTATTAATTAACTGACTTCTGGGTGAAATTGGTTAAGTCCCGAAGGCCTAAAGTATGTGCACCTGGTTATGGAAATGATACCATTTGTGATAAATGAAGAGTTCAACGCAAGTGGTAATAAGCCTTATGGGCATTGGGTTAAAATCTGTTTCGGGATGATTATTATGGTTTTTAAACACACTTTCAACAACATTAATTAATGAAGAGCTTTGCTGGAGCTTTTTTTTTTTTTTTTACACAGGGGTGTTCCAAGACAAGAGTGAGCATCCCTCTTAAGGGAACATCATGTCAAACAGAATTCACAGTGTAATTTTTTTTTTTTTTTTAAATGTAACTGACAAAAACTTTTCAGTTAATGGAAACATAGCCTCAGACGGAATATGAATTAATCCCATGTTCTTCCCACACGGCGCAGACATCCGGGGGATCCAGGACTTCCTGGACAAGACGTCCCAGCAGGGCATGGACGTGGCCCTGCAGAAGGTGGAGTCCAACATCAACATGATGATCACCAGCATGTTCCGCACCATGCGCGTGGAGGAGCTTCACCGTTACCGGGATACGCTACGCCGCGCGGTGCTGTTCATGAGTCCCGCCACCGCCAAGGCCTTCATCACCGAGGTACGACATCGCCGCCACGCGCCGCTACCCCCCTACCCCCCCCCCCCCACCCCCCATCCCCCCGAGTCTCGCTACTCCCCCACCCCCCACCGCCCCAAGTCTCGCTACCACCTCCACCCCCCCACCAGCCCGAGTCTCACTACCCCCTCCACCCCCCCACCCCCCCGAGTCTCACTACTCCCCCACCGCCCCAAGTCTCGCTACAACCACCACCCCCCCACCAGCCTGAGTTTCACTACCCCCGCCACCCCCCACCCCCCCAAGTCTCGCTACAACCACCCCCCACCCACCCCCACCCCCCACCCACCCCCCATCCCCCCGAGTCTCGCTACTCCCCCACCGCCCCAAGTCTCGCTACCACCCCCACCCCCCCACCAGCCTGAGTCTCACTACCCCCTCCACCCCCCACCCCCCCGAGTCTCACTACCCCCCCACCCCCCCGAGTCTCGCTACCCCCCCATCCCTCTGAATCGCCTCCTCACAGGCAGTTACACGAAACCCCTCACCCTGGACCGTATGACCTCACCCGCTCTGATGCTACCCCCCACCCCCCTACTCCCCCCCCCAGCTTTCTGTGGGCAGTGTATAATTAAAGTATCTCTCCTGTTGTTGTTCCTTGTCCTCTCTGCAGTACCCTTGCTGAGTAACAAGGACGTTTTTCCGATTCAGTATGAAGTGTTTTGTGATTTTCCCAATGCCGCTCAAACAATGGAGTTCCGTCTGCACTTCTGTCTCAAGCAAAAAAAAATTGCAACTACTATTTATGATTTTATTTATTTATTTTTTTGTGTACTTTTGACGTAAGTGCATAAACCCGCGGTTCAATACGTGTTTTAGAGTTGAATTCGTGCAAGCACTATTGATTAATGATGTGCAAGCTTTAGTTACTGTGTGCACAACAGCATTCTTCCCCAGTTCTTTCAAAGGTTATATTCGCTGCTGGTTTAGTGGAAAAAACACAATCGGAAAAAATTCATGGTCTTGTTCGGTTCTTTATTTCATCATGGCCGCCACCCAAAATTTCACCTTGTCTTCCTCAAGCCCTCTGAGTTGTACTTATTTCATCAGTCCTTGGAACTCACGTAAATTTTACTTCACTTTCCCGCCTTTGGGCAAACACTCTTATCCGGAGCGGCTTGCAGTGCAAACACAGTGTAAAGACGAGGGGTGAAAGCGCAGGAAGGGGAGAGAGCAGAGAGGGGAAAAGTGTAGTCCCAAAAGAGACAGCAAGTGCAAGAAGTACAGATTCGATTTTCAACTTGTGAGCCACCCTTTTGAACACTAAACTGAGTTAAACTGAGTAATATGAGTCACGCAGAATGTCAAAATAACATAATTTCAATGGCACTACTGAAAATCAGTACAACCTACAGCATGAGAGTTTATCCAGCCGCTCCCGGGGCCTGACCACGACTGCCCCGTGTGATCAATGTTGAAAACGATTCTGGAGCGACTCCGAATACGTCGCCTCTTCGGTGTCGCCTCGCCAATCACGCAGCACGCCCCCCTCCCTCCGTCTCGTCCCGGCCCGCTCGACCGCGCGCCGCCCAGCTGGAGCTAACGCTCGTTAGCGTGATGTACTGCAGCGGCTGTGCGTGTGTGCGTGTGTGTGTGTGTGCGTATGCCGCACGCACGGCTCGCGATACATCAGACGGGTTTCAAAAAACATCTTAATGTGATGTAAATATTTGCAGTGGCTTGTGAAATGTGTTTCGTTTAATGGGACGGAATGATTCCCCCCCGCCTCCCCTCCCCCGCCCACCCCGCGCGCGCTTCCTTGTTACGCTACGGGAAACCCAGCGGATCGCCGCGCGGTTACCCGCCGTAGGTCACTGTCCCATTCCCATGGAATCAAAATGTCCGCCTTTCCACGTTTTACATACAAAAAAAAAAAAGCGACTTAAATCTTTTTTTTACAATAAAAAGAATAACGGATTTCGAATTAAAGCGAGACAGCTAAAGCTAAATACCGCTAAATCTCGCGTGTGCCTTTCGTACCTTACTCTTAATTGACGAATCTTCAGAAGGAGCCGTCAAGATCCATGTTTATGTCCGAGCCAGGCGGGCAGGAAGTACAGCCTGGCTGTAGTGCAGCCGCTCAGTATGTGGTTCCTCCGGGTGGTGGGGGGGGCGGGGGGCAGGGGGGGGGCAGCTCAAGGCTACGCTCAAAATTTGCTGGCCAGTGGGAGTACAGGGGTCCCCTGGGAGCCCTGTACATGTTGGCTGGCATGAATTGTTGGGCCTAAAACCTGCACAGTTGGACAACTTAATTAGGCTTTCTTTTTTTAAAAGAAGCTCATCGTCCTAACATCCCAATTCCTTACCCTCGTCACCCTCCCCCCATCTTCCCAAAGCTTTTTTGGGCCCGCAAAGCTGGCTAAAACCTGCTGCATTGCATTAGGAACCAGCAGGGGGGGAGAGGAATATCTCCTGTAATCCAAGAAGAAACAGTGTGACATTTCCTTAGGACAGGCTAAAAAAAAGAGAATACAAGCTGTGAAAAAATGTATTTTATTTTTCCTCTGGCCTACTAAAGTGCAGCTTGGTCACTTCACGTTCGATTTCATCGCAGGTTATTTTTTTCTGTGCCTCATGGTCTTCCTGTCCTGTGCCACATATCGTAGTGATGTTCCTTAAATCAAAAGCGGTATATTTTATAGTATGAAGCGCTGAAGCCTTGTGCTGTATTGTAAAATGATTGAAAAGTGACACGTTATTTTTACACGGGGGTCAGAAATGGAAGGTGCTGACACCCTTCAGTTATTATACAGATTGCTTTATGACAATGGGACAGGCACCACAGGCGTACGGCTATATTGCTTCTCGCCGACGTTTTCCGGGATTGCCTGTAAAATCTTGATGAAATCTCTTGTGCTGAAATATCACAAAAAGTTCTGTAGAGGCTGTGGAGGGTTGTGGGAGGCTTTTGTAGAAAAGATACAAGCGTTGATATGTCACATGATGTGGTAGCCATATTGGCTTTCAGTACACTTATGGGATCATATTCTTGTGCTTTATGGAGATATTTTATGGAAGGCAAAATCGTCTAAGGTCAACGATTGTTTGACTGTTTTGTATTTTGTAACTGTTCATAAACCACCTCTATTTATATGAAATAAGCCTTGATAATATGGGTACAAATACCACATTTGAACAGTTTTATGTCACGTAATAAACATAATATGGCTTATAATAAAAATAAGGCAAATAAGGCATTTTTTCCAGCAGTCTCCCTGTCCTGTGCCCTCGTCCCAACTGTCTTCTGTTAGCACGCGGCAAGACAGGCAAGAACAGGAACCCGCACAGGGCATCTTCTGGGCTATTTTATCCGCACGTTTGCCCCGTTAGGTTGTTTTTTTTATGGCTGAAGACTCCGAGCTCATGTGCAAAAAAGAAAAAGAGGAAGAGGGTGGTGGTGGAGCAACTCTGGGCCCGATGCAGGGGCGCTAATCCGTGTCCTTGCCTTTTTCTGCCAAAAACAAGCGCCTTGGCGTGAACATAAATCGCGCTTTAAAGATGACTCAGCCGTACGAAGCATGAAATTACAGCAGCTTCAGTAAACGTGTGAATCGTTTCACCTGCCCCGAACGCTGCTGTACCGCGATATCAACGCACCCGGCAGAACAGGCAACCTTTCTGCGCCCGTACATATTTAATGCGAAGACATATAATATATGATGTGTGTGTGTGTGTGTGTGTGTCTGCGTCTTGTGTAGACACATCATATGTAATGTGTGTGGGCATGCGTGCGTGTGCGTGTAAACATTCCATCAAGGGGGCTTGAGTGTTACAGTGCAAAATAGTCAGTGCTGTTCAGTTTTTTTTTATTTTCGGGTATGTTTGTTGAAATAAGCCATGTTTCTCCCATGCGATTGTCATCTCGGGTGAACATCTCTTGCTCATTAGATGTGGATAACTAACTACACTTATAGTTATGATACGTGATCATGACTGATAACAGGAAAAGGCCATCAGTGCTACCGTTCATGTTGTTGCGTCAGTGAAAGCAGTTAAAGCAGCTGATAATATATCACAACATTACGGTTTGGCATGAAACAGATTTCTCATCAGTGGATGTCATAATGTCATTTCTTCCAAACAGATGTCAAATGACTTTTATATGTAACACACAGTAGTGCGCTACGACAAAGCATTTGCTCTTATTATCTGTTCTTACATCCCGCTCAGCGTGATACATATGTAAATATTTCATACGTATGAATCATACATACGAGTATTTCTCTTGATACATTGAGCAATGCGAGGCTTTCGTACAAAGTGAAACCTTCCCAAGCCAGTATCCTTAGATACCTGTGGAATGTCAATCACAGGTGACGGTAATCATCACTAACATAAGCATAATTGCTGTTTTAAAAATGTATTCATTATTTTCCATGATTTCATTCTTTCTTTTTTTGCAAGAGTTGCATCACGTAATGGTAAACTGGGCGAGGATTTTGTTTTTGTTTTTAGATCAATAGGAACATTCACTTGAGCTATTGTCTTCATAAGCACATCGGGGCATGTAAAGTGCAGAGAGAACTTGTGGAAGGTCCTTGGTTGACCTGTGAGATGCAAATGAATAAGCCAGGTAGAGTAAAATTTTTACAGGATCTGCATTTCTTGGTGTTAGTTATTGGATCATACTGTACTGTACAGTACGTGCATCGGGCATCAATCTCCACTGCTTTAGCCCACTCAGCTTGTTTTTGTGGAACTGGGCGGGTATCTTTGTGTCGAGAAAATGAAAATCTTATAGGATAGCTTCAAATAAAGCACTGGGCAATGCTTGATGTCTATTCTTCCACTATGTGGAAAAAAATACTCTCAAAGTCTCATTTTCTGCTATTGTATTTAGATGGTGTTTGTTTAGAAATATTGATTCTCTCAGAAACAATACTGTATTTCATATCTAACATTAGGTAAAAAAAATCTAAGAACATGAAGTTTGATGCTGATGCCTAGTATTTGTAATGTGGAATATGAGAGAGAGAAGAGGAACAAGCAGTCCCATTGTTTCAAAGTGGCCTGCTCTGGTTGACACGACCATAAAGGTTTTGCCTGAGCTGAGTTTGAGAAAGTCTAGGACTTTGTCCAGCCTTGTCTTAAACAGCCCCAGGGTTTCTGTTTTACTCCTGTACTGACCGACTGCTTCATGAATTAATTCATGGAAAAATGTCTCCTGGTATCAGCACTAAATTGACCTAATTTAATTTCTACCTATGCCCACCTTGTTCAACAGATAGAACTTAACACGAAGCCTCGACTGTGGTCCGCTTTGGTCTACCCCATTTAATCACCTGCCTGAAGGGATTTTATCCACCATTTTGTCTGAAATGCAAGCCTCAAATTTTGTTTTCACTTGGCCAGTTTAGCTAATTCAGCAATGCAAAAGCTTAGGAGGCTATGTAGATGATTTCAAGAAAAAAGATGATTTCAACAGGTACATTATTGTGATGCCACAGTGGACTACAATGTTTTGCTTCCAACAGGAGTCAAGAGATTAAGGGAGAAATTATTCTCTGAAGTGATAATGCACATTGGAGAAGATTGCTTACTTGATAATCATTCTTTACAATAGTTTGAGGATACCAAAAACATATTTGTCTTGCATGTGCTATAAAAATTATCATAAGGTGTTATTTGTAAATAGTTTAAACATCCATACCCCAGCCCCCATGACAAAACCTAAATATGTGAAGTGGGAACAGCATTACTAAGCCATTATGTGATTGTTATTTCTTGTGCTGTATAATACTCTTATCAGTCATCAACGCATGTCAAAGCAGGAGTTTTTTCATGTCTTAACAGGCTTATTTGTGAAATGAAGTGCGTAGTCCCAGTGCATATTAAAATATTCAGTTAATGGACAACATTGCCAAGAAAACCAGAGAACAGTACTGAACTCAACTGAACTGGTTAGGTCTGACCTGTATTTTGACAAGATTATATAACACAATGCAGTAAAAAAAGCTTTGATTGTTCTCTTATATTTTGTGGAATTCAGTTCTACCAATCTTTAAGTGCAAGCGTCACTTTGCTATTCCGAGCTCTGCCAAGGCCTGCCATTGTTAAGACTATCTTCATAATAATTCTTTTAAATAATTACTGTCTGTGACATGAAGTTTCTTCTGTACTCTGTTCAGGTGATGTAGAAAAATCGAGGTTCTCAGTGCTTCTGTAAGCCCGTGGGTGCTACAGGGCGGGATATTAAGCTAATTAACTCCTGCAGAGCACCGCTGTGCTTTGATTGGTTAAACTGCCAACATGGCCGTTAGTTCTTTTCACTGAGCTCCCCCCCCCCCCCCCTCGGAGAACACATAGTTAAAAGTAAGCCCCTCAACTGGCGAAGCATCGGATCGGGACGCGTGTGGTGAGCGTTTACATCCGCTTCGATGTGCTGAACGGGACCCGGCTGAAAATGGTGCTGATTAGACAGAGCTCCCGGTCCGTTGTGGTGCAGCAGCGAGGCTAATTTAAAAAGACGTTGTAAACGGGCTGGAGATGTGCTTTTCTCCCAACGCTCGACGAACACCAAACGCATCAGAATACTACAGACGCAGTTTTGACTGTTTGCAGCGTTCGCAAAATGTTGTGTGTGAAGGGAGAACAACTAGCCAAGACATGGACACCATCATATATATGTATGTATATATATAAGCAATAGCTCACGACAGGCCATTAGACCGTATATTAACCATATACCACGGCTATGAACCAATCAGATTGCTTGATTTGAGCTACCCGTTTTATATATATGTATATATATATATACACACACACAGTATATATAATGTTTGAGACAAAGTCATATTTTTCTTGATTTGGCTCTTTACTCCTCTATTTTAGATTTGTAATCAAACAATACACATGTGGTTTGGTTGATTGCAAGGGCCCAGTCTGAGGTATTTTTATACGCTTCGGTTTCACCCGATGGAGAAATTACAGCACTTTTTTTTTACACATAGCCCCTCATTTCAGGCTGCCATACTGTTTGAGACATATTAATGTAATGTAAATGAAAGCAGTCATGTTTAGTGCCTTGTTGCATACCCCTTGCATGCAATGGCTTTTTGAAGTCTGTGACCCATAGACATGACCAGGTGCTGAGTATCCTCTCTGGTGATGCTCTGCCAGGCCTGTACTGCAGCCATCGTCAGCTCCTGCTCGTTTTCAGGGTAGTTGCATTGAGTCTTCTCTTCAGCGTATGAAACACTTGTTCAGTTGGGTCCCGATTGGGCGAATGACTTGGCCAGTCGAAAATCTTCCCGTTTTTTGGCTTTGAAAATCTCCTTTCCTGCTTCATCAGCAGGTCTGGAATCCTTGCCTTGCTGTAAAATGAAGCGATGGGTTCAGTGAGTTCTAGGCAATCAAAAGCCTAGAATCAGTGTACAGCGTTATTAAGGGAAATTATAGATGATTATTCCATTATTGGCATTACATACAAATTACAAATCCCACAAGCATGTAGGCCTACATTACCAAAGTGATTGTGTCTAATCAAGGAAAAATATTTTGTATTTAACAGAACAAGCACCGCGACAGAAATACAAGCTTCTTCAGAAACCCCGCCATTAGGCTTTAATTAAAATTACAAACAGTATGAGCATTTGATATAAATTAAACCATGGGGTGTAATCATGAGCTGAAAGCATTATCTGTACAGAATACTGAAGTGCACATCTGGGGATAAATTAGAACTGGACATTTTTAAATAACCTCAAAATATGTTTTGTTTTGCGCATAGCCTGTTGTGAGATACAATACCTTAGTGGTTTAAGGTAAAAATATTTTATCATATATTCATTTAATTGACTTTTTTTTTTTCTCAAGTCATTTGGAGAATTGGTTTTTTGAAACGATAGTTCTTCCAGGAAGGGGACTCTGGTACCTGATGAACACTGTGTATGTGAAATTTTAAGTTTCTCTATTCTATTCTAATATATATGCATATATCCCTTCAGCCCATTGAGAGCCAATAAAGGAAGGCTATGATTAAAACAGGACGGTGAGGTGAGAAGTTCTTTATGTTCTTTCGAAGTGCTTAGTTCCTCAGAATAGACTTTTGAAAAGACGTTTTTTAAGACTTTTTTTTTTTTTTTAAAGAAGAAGAATTTAAGAGAACTATTACAATAAAAAAAATCACTAAATAAGCAGTAAAATGTGGCCGTATGTACACTGACACCTTCTGTCCCCCTTTTTCAGCGAATGTGCTGAAATTCGATTCAATGCTTCCATCGACACTTCGCCGAATGTTCTTGAATGGAGGCTGATTGTAGCAAAATGCTGTCTTTTATACCCCATAATGCTTCCTCACAGTGGTTTTTACCTGTGTGGACCAATCACGTCTCTGGTTGAGCAAGAGCTTTTGTTCAAAGACCCACCGTAGACACCCCCCCCCGTCTCTCACCTGTCCATCTGAATGGAAAAAAACAATTCTTAGCTTTTTAATGCTAGGGTAATTGGGGTTACATTAGAAGGTCACGTGACGAAAGAAGGGTTCGGGGCACCGCTTTGTTTACGTGTTTAATCCTCCCTGAAGGTTCCGGAATTCTCGCATGAGCGCCTGAGCTTGCGAAGCGTCAGAAGCGGGCATCAGGTGTGACACTCGACTTGCCTGCCCAGAGAGGTTCTGCGGAGCGAGGTGTCTGACAGACACTAGACAGATGTTAAACAAAGCCGAGGTGGCGGGGGGGGGGGGGGCGGAGGGGGAGGGGGAGGGGGGGCTGGCGAGCAGGAGAGAGATGGGGACACTGTCCTGAGAAGGCCTCCCTCTGAATTATGGGAGGTGAAAAGTATCTGTCAGCGTCAGGGACAGGTGTCCATCACCTCACGGGCGACTGAGTGACAGGTACACAGCTGTCAGGACGCTGTCAGGGTGCTGTTCACCAGGCCGGGTAACATCAGTTTTGGGGATGTAATCTTGTGCCGGTGTGAGACAAACCAGATATTGATAGACCTCATAGTTGAGAAAATAAATCTGATGTAGTGTATGATAAATCAAAAGGACATTCAAGAGAGAAAAGAATGAAGACAGTTATAGATGTAATCATGTGTACTATGTACAAAACGGAAGTCCTCCTTGATGAATCTTATTTTTGAGGAAAAAAAACTACGATTTATCAAATGAAATCCAAAATGGCGTAAAATGTATAATAATGCAGATTTTGGGTGTGCTTGTGTCTTCTAAAAATCACACAGCCTCTTTGATAAACCTTATATATCTACTTATATGTAACCTTGTATAGCTATATCGTTGAGAATCTAGCAGCTTTGTGTCAGAGCTGATCCAGTAACTGGCATGTCAGTGCTGTTTTGGTATCTGGCATGTCATTGAGAATCTTGCTGCTTCTTATTAGAGCTGATCTCCTAACTGGAATGTCATTGAGAATCTTGCAGCTTTGTTTCAGAGCTGATCCAGTGACTGGCATGTCATTGAGAATCTTGCAACCTCTTATTAGAGCTGATGCCATAACTGGAATGTCACTGAGAATATTGCAGCCTCTTATTAGAGCTGATGCCATAACTGGTTCGCAGTCAGCTCACACGTGCAGTAAATATGTGCCCTGAGGGTGTCGGGGCGATCTGGCTGAGGTTTCGTACCCCAGGGCCTTCTGGCTGTCTGACGTGGAGAGGTACTGTGTGACAGAGCCACCGGACGGTCGCTTCGGCTCAAGGTGAGCGCGTGCGACGGATGACGGATGGCGCCGCTCTCCTCTCACGCCGCCCGCCTATTCTCTCCCGGCGCAGACAGGATGCAGACAGCGCCCTCTGCATGTCGGAGTTTGAACTGCAGACGGACCGGGCTACCTTCACCAGTGACGGTGCGTCTCAAGTGGGAGAGTTCGGATGGGACAGCCGGCCCTGCAGGGGGCAGCCTCTCGAGTCGGGCATCTTACGCCATGTGACCAAAGGTATCTGGACACTGCTTGGTCTGGGGCTGTTGAGAGGAGAGTGAACAAAAAGGAGTTTGTCCAAATGCACGCAAACAAACTGATGTACTGTTTCTTTTCCTCAAAACCTTGAATACTTTCTCAAAAAATAGAAGAAAAAAAAGAAAAGAAAAACTCAACCTGCGCAGGAAGGACGCCAGGAAGACAGATGTTCACTACCTGGAGGATGCCCCGGCTCGTTACGGGGTCGTGGTTTTACATCGCCAGGTGACCCGCGGTGACAGTGATGGAGTCAGCGTGGCGCACTGTACCTCTCTCTCTCTTCGCTGATTGACACTTCCAAAACTTTTCTGCTGCTCAGACACATTCTGGCCGCCGTGGCAGGAAGTAAAGGAGCCTTTGAAAATGCATTATTCAAATGACCTGGCTCTGCTGGGCTGGTGGTTTTCTTGGAATTCATTGTGTGATTTTCTTCTCTTTTTTTCCCCCCTTTCAAACTCAACATCATTACCAGTCCTCTGTCGTATGGCCAACGTGTGGTAGGAGAGGTAAAAGGGTGTAGTAGCACCGTATGAGTTATTTTGGGCTCGTGTATAATGGAAGCTGAGGCACCATGGATGACAAATTAATTAAGCATACAGACGCAACATTTAATCAACGCAACATTTAAAACACAATTTTAACATTTATAAAAGTACTTTGTGCTTAATTCCTAAACAAAACGTTAATGCTAATGCCGAAACATTTGTGGCCGCTTAATAACTTAAGGCTTAAGCTTGCAAAGAATTCTTTGTTTCGTGCAACAGTGATTCTGAATTACGTTTAGTTTGTTTGCTTGTAGCCTACGTGTTAATCAATAGTCATATATGGCTTCTGTGGTCTTCTGTAGTTTAAGACCACAGAAGACACATTCGCAGTAAAGACTGTTGTTGAGTCATTTGGTTTTTAACTGCAGTGGGCAGTGTCTAAATTTAGGATAACGACACGTTTGCTGATTATAGGAAATCAACTGATTAGGCTACATGGATAGTAATTTAAAATCCATCGTGCTGAAACAGAGACAGGGAGCTCTCACAGTCCTGTTGCTTCTCAGATTTCCCCTGTTTGCGTCATGTCTTCCCCCAAATTTGAGGGCGTGTTCCCTCCGGAAAGGCTGGCAGGGTGATCTGTCACCCGCCCTGCGATGGAGGCGTCCGTCCATCTGTTGATCTGCGAGCTCCCGGCCGACTAGAGGGATTGTTTACTGGGCTTCCCGGGTAATTAGGAGCCTCTTCTCCCATAGAAAACCCCACATTACAGAGCCAAGTGGACTGCGTCGTGCTTTTCTCCATTTTACCCTGTTCATTCCGGCCTGTTATTTATTTGATTGTATTTATTTATTTTTTGTAGTCTTCAAAAAAGGGCTCTTTCACGCAGACACATCAGCTCCTGCATCACGCTCCATCATGCAGTGTTTCCGAGGTGCTGGAACGATAGGAGCGTAAAATTCACTTTTAAAGAAATGGGAAAACCAGCTTGTGGGGGGGGGGGGCAGCTTTTAGATTTGAGTGGAGAGAAGGGTGAGGAATAAAATTCCTCGTTCCCTGGCATTATTCGTTTTCTTCTTCCTCTCCTGTGTCTTTTTCTAATTCGCGCTCTTCGCTTTAATGGAACGCGTGCTCGTCAGACGTATTGGATGCCAAATTGAAATTGTCTGCGGCGGGTCGGAGATGAGGATAAGTGCTCTCCGGAGGGTTAGTGCATTAATTCCCTGCAGCCTGCTTGGGTGGCCGTGCGGACTGAACACGCAGACGCTCGCCGTACGTCATTCAGCCAGACCGCGGTCTCGAAGGCTGCGTTTGTCTTTACGCATTTTTATTTCACGTCCGTTAAGATTAAAGAAGTCGCGTTGGGAACGTGTGCCGAGTTAGTCTTTTAATTCAAGGAAGCATGTCCGTTTGCTCATTTCCCCCCTGCTGTTTATCCCCACAGAATACAGATCACAGAACAATCCTTATAAATTCCAGACAAGGCATGTTTTAAGTGAAGGAGCTGGTTCCTGGTATGGCACGTCAGTGCTTTCCCACACACACATGCACACACGCACACTCCTTTTCAAAGTGGTGCTGTAGCTACTGCACAGTGACATACATGGATTAATCTCTGACTTTTCATTGCATTGTTCCTCAAAGTGATGTCTCAGCTGTAATATAAAAGTCCATTGATGGTGGATCTTTTAGTTTTACTTTACGCTAATTTATTTCCATGAAGGAAAAGAGAACCTGTGTGATGTGTATGGGATATTAGTTCCTCCTAATTGGCAAACTGTTTGGCGGTATGGCTCTGTTTTGGAAGCCCTCCCTTCCATACACACAAGCATGGAAAAGGCAGGGAGGGATAAGAGCATCTGCTAAACGCCTGTAATGCATGGAGGAGAGAATTTAGACTGGTGGCGTACAGCAAGCATGCATGCAGGAGGAAACAGCCAAATGAGGTTTAAACAGACCGCCCTGTTATTCGAATGGACTGTGTGAGGTAAACACCACTGATTGGCCCAGCCGATGGACTGTGTGAGGTAAACACCACTGATTGGCCCAGCCGATGGACTGTGTGAGGTAAACACCACTGATTGGCCCAGCCGATGGACTGTGTGAGGTAAACACCACTGATTGGCTGAGCCGTCAGCTGACTCAGCCGGAGCCCGGGCTCGGCTCTCCTGCCCCCGCCTGAGCTCGCGCGGCTGCGCTCGATTAACGAGTCACGAGCCTGAACCCTGGCGTCCTGGTCGAAATTACGCAATCCCTCGCGTTCATGCCAACTCTGATTCCCCAGGCCATCAGCGCTGGAAAAAGAGAGAACCGCGTTCTCTTGGTTTGGCCTGTAATGGACACTAAATACAGCTCCCTTTATTAAAGTGCCCTGTTGTGGTTCTCTCTCTTTCTCTCGCCGTAAGAACGCCGAAGACAGGCTCCCGGGCTGCCAGCGCTCTGCAGACGTAGCGTGCGCTCTGAAGCCATGTGCTCTGAAGCCATGTGCTCTGAAGCCATGCGCTCTGAAGCCATGTGCTCAGAAGCCATGCGCTCTGAAGCCATGTGCTCTGAACCCATGCGCTCTGAAGCCATGTGCTCTGAAGCCATGTGCTCTGAACCCATGCGCTCTGAAGCCATGCACTCTGAAGCCATGTGCTCTGAACCCATGCGCTCTGAAGCCATGTGCTCTGAAGCCATGTGCTCTGAACCCATGCGCTCTGAAGCCATGCTCTCTGAAGCCATGTGCTCAGAAGCCATGTGCTCTGAAGCCATATGCTCTGAACCCATGTGCTCTGAAGCCATATGCTCTGAAGCCATGTGCTCAGAAGCCATATGCTCTGAAGCCATGTGCTCAGAAGCCATGCGCTCTGAAGCCATGCGCTCTGAACCCATGCGCTCTGAAGCCATGCGCTCTGAAGCCATGTGCTCTGAAGCCATGTGCTCGCGTATTCGCAGGCAGATGCTTTCGGAGACGCTGACGCTAGAGGATTTCTGGTGGAGCTTCACGGGCTGGCGCTTCTGTGCAGGCTCAGCTGCGTAAGCCCCCGGCTAGTTTGGGGTTTTTTTTCTTTCTTGCAGCTGAAACTAACATATGGACGTAGATGTTGGATCTCCGTCGCACTAGAAGCCACCCACCGCTGCGTACGCTAGACTGGAGGAATGAGAGGAGCTTAATGCTGAGTTGTTTTTTTTCTCAGTTGTATTTCCTGGGCTGGCTCAGTAAGCAAGCCTGTTATTTAGGAGACATCATGATGGCAGAGTTGCTGTTGCTTTAGTTATTCAAATCATTTGTTTAAAAAAAGAAAAAAGAAAAAGGGAAGCCTTTAAACTAATTGAACCCCTTGTGCGGAACAGAGTCCGGTTTGACAAGTGTTCGCTTGGGAAAGTGGTGTACAAATGTCACCTGGCTTGTACAGGGAATATGGAAGGAGGCTGTTGCCCGCAGGCATACGACCTTTCATCCTGCTTCTGCCGAGTGGCTGAAGTTAAGCAAGTGTGGACGTAGTTTGTACTTGGATGGGACACCACCTGGGAAAGCTGAGCTGTGGCTGAAATTGGTGTTGGTGGACCACTAGGGGGCGGCCTTCCCTCTGGTCAAATAAACTCCTATGGCCGAGTACAGTGATGGGGAAACTGTGCTGTAGTAGATTCTGTTTTTCAGATTAGATGTTAAACCGATCATTGTGGTCATTAAAAGATCCCATGACATGTAAAGAGTAGGTGTCCTGGTTAAATTCCCAACCTGGCTCTCTCTCTACCTGCCACCTAATCATCCCCCAGTTTAATTGGCTAAAAAAAGAATTCTCTTTCTTCTCCCTTCACGTCAGCTGGTGAGCATTCTGGCACAAAATGGCCGCCATGCATCACACAGGTGGGTGCGACACATTAGTGGCGGTTGAGGCGAGTTCCTCCCTCATTACTGTGAAGTGCTTTGAGTGTGAGGAAAATCGCTGAATAAATTCAAGGCTATGTTCTGTGGTACACGGTACAAAGACTGAGACACTAGGGGGTTTATTCATAGGCATTGATGGTAACAGCTCTGACTCTTGCAAAATTTCAGTGGCAATGACATTTAGTGATTTGCAAAGGTAGCGGTCAAATGCTCAAGATAATGGCATCAGCTTATCATTGCCTTGTTCCACTCAGTAAACGAGTGAACTGGTACTGAAACACAATGGCAGCATTGCATGTAAATCAATGCAAATATGAGACATTAGCTGTCATGAGAATTGCTTACCATTAAAATCGAACTGTTATGACTGGAGGACATCTGGTAAAGTAATTATTACCTGAGCGCATTCATAATTTAAATGAACAGTTTGAAATACTATTATCAGGGTCCTCTGAAGGCTTTTTTTTGGTTGTTTATCTGTGTTATCAGTGATAGACGACTGTGCTAAATTAATTCGGTTTAAGATTATTGACAGGCCGCATTTCGATGCATTGCCACATTTAAACAGTCAACGAAACTGTGAGAAAATTTGTAATTTTGTAAATTTTTCTTCCTTTTCTATTTTTATTGTTCCAATAACATGGCATGTATAAAATGCGTTTGTGGAATACTGTGCAGGCGGTCTGCATGTGCTTCTTACTGCAGCCATGGGCCAGCAGTCCTCTGCGATTAGGACTGCGAGAGAGCTTTTCAATTCTCTGCCGCTCTCCAAACTGACCTGCCGAACAGTGAGGTCATTTCGCCTGTAACGAGTTCACAAACAGTAGAGAATCAGAACCAACTGTCGGCTCAATAAATTGCCATGACAACACTGCGTGTCGAGGAAGAGTGCTGTGGTGTGACTTACGGGAATTCCGAAGCTCTCACAAAAATAGGACATGGGAACCATGTTTCTACACTCTCGCCAGCAATTACTATAACGACCTAACTCGCATATTGGTGAGGTTAAAACTCACTTAACCTGTACATAAGATGGCCGCTGTTGGTGTTGACCTTAGAGAGTAAGAAACAATGTAACCACGATATGAGTCCATATTGCACATCACGTCTTGTGAATAGGTCAAGTGAGTTTTCACCTTACTAATATGCAAGTTAGACAGTTGTACTAATTGCTGCCAAGAGTGTAGAACATATACTTCCCACGTCCTATTTATAAATGCTTCGGAATTCACATAAAGTCATAAATTGATTTTAGCGTATATTATCTACAATATGATCAAATAAAATAACTCTTGTTCAAGTGGAAATAGTTTATCCAATGGTGGGTGGTGTTAGTGAAAACAATGATAGTGATTTCCCCTAATACCACACAGCACCGCGCTTGCTATACACAGTATACACAGTAAAATGTTTGGTGTTTAATCAACTCTTGCAGAGTGCATGTGGTCCCATATCTACTCTGATAGAGCTGCATTAACACTGGTCATTTTACTGCGTGAT
>CM077293.1:50427357-50514857 GCA_039654925.1 Anguilla pacifica
TTTCATGTCTGTCTGTCTGTCTGTCTGCCTGTCTGTCTATCTATCTGTCTGTCTGCCTGCATGCCTGTCTGTCTGTGTGTCTGTTTTATAGAGAATGCAACTGTTTCATTGTGTTCTTCTTTGTCAGAGGTTGAAACCTCTTTTTACTATTCTTCAGAATATATATTTAACGAGTCGACCTGTGTTTTTTCTTAAACTGTTTTTATTTTTGGTGCGCGGTACTCCTTTGCAAGAAAGCATGCTTGCAAACTTTCTCCTTGGGTAGGCAAATTTTGAAGAGCCGCAAAGATTGTGTGACACAGAGGTCAGAGCGTGATGCTGTTGCTGGGTTTTATTTAGAGTAAAATGGTAGTTTATTTATTATGAGCTGACGCATCAGCTGGAGATGTTTGAAGGCGTGTGAGGTACCGGAGGTGCCGTGTGTTAACTAACTGTGGGAGTATTGCCAATGGGGTGCTGAAGGATGTGGGTAATTAAAATGGAATGTTAGAGATAATTTACTTTAATGATTCTTTAAAAAATTGATTTCATTTCTTTTTCTGCTTTTGGTTCTTTTGCATATTTTAAGTGCTTATTATTGGGCATTTAAATCAGGTGTTTATGAGTGGTTTACATGAGGGCTACTCAGTGAAGTGTTTTATATGGATACACACAATATGCCTCTTAACTAGCTGGGCAGTTAGGTAGCAAACTAGTCAATGGCTGTGCTAACGGTTGCGTAGTGTAATATTATTCCCTGTTCTACCATATCTACCATATCTTAAGTATTCAATGCATTGCTCAGCAAAGTGTACCAAAGATCTGTCAGGCACTAACTCAACCATTACTGGTTTTTATTGGCGGTATGGAAAATGTCACTCAACACTCACTATCTTTACTGTGATTCATGACTCACTTAAAATAATCATTCAAAAAAATGAACCGACTAAAATTGATGGAAAAAATCAAAGGAAGCTATTTATTCAAACAAATTAATTAATGTGACGAGTTATGTATTTTGTTTCACAATTGATTAGCTAGCCTATGCCGTACGGTGATGACCTTTTAACCGTATCTAATAAGCAAAAAGATCATGTCAGTGCTGTCGTGGCACAAGAACCTGAGACCCTGAAGCAGGCTGAGAGTCCCTACATTAAAATGGGACCTCGGTATGCAGGTCTGCTGGCAGTGTGTGTGTGTGTGTGTGTGTGTGCGTGAGACCTCGCGATGCAGCTCTGCTGGCTGTGTGTGTGTGAGACCTCGCGATGCAGCTCTGCTGGCTGTGTGTGTGTGTGTGTGTGTGTGTGTGTGTGACCTCGCGATGCAGCTCTGCTGGCTGTGTGTGTGTGAGACCTCGCGATGCAGCTCTGCTGGCTGTGTGTGTGTGTGTGTGTGTGTGTGTGTGTGACCTCGCGATGCAGCTCTGCTGGCTGTGTGTGTGTGAGACCTCGCGATGCAGCTCTGCTGGCTGTGTGTGTGTGTGTGTGTGTGTGTGTGTGTGTGACCTCGCTATGCAGGTCTGCTGGCAGTGTGTGTGTGCGTGTGTGCGTGTGTGTGTGCCTGTGTGTGTGTGTGTGCACGTGTGCACATATGTGCGTGTGTGTGTGTGCCTGTGTGTGTGTGTGTGCGTGTGCACGTATGTGCATGTGTGTGTGCCTGTGTGTGCCTGTGCGTGTGCATGCGCGTGTGTGTGTGTGTGTGTGTGTGCGTATGTGCGTGTGTGTGTGTGTGTGTGCGTATGTGCGTGTGTGTGTGTGTGCATGTGTGTGTGCGTGTGTGTGTGTGTGCGTGTGTGTGTGTGTGTGTGTGCGTGCGTATGTGCGTGTGTGTGTGTGTGTGCGTATGTGCGTGCATGTGTGCATGTGTGTGTGTGCGTATGTGCGTGTGCATGTGTGCGTGTGTGCGCGTATGTGCGTGTGTGCATGTGTGTGTGTGTGTGTGCGTGTGCGTGTGTGCGCGTGTGTGCGTATGTGCGTGTGTGTGTGTGTGTGTGCGTGCGTATGTGTGTGTGTGCGTATGTGCATGTGCGTGTGTGTGTGTGCGTGTGTGCGTGTGTGTGTGTGTGCGTATGTGCGTGTGCGTGTGTGTGTGTGCGTATGTGCGTGTGTGCGCGTGTGTGCGTGTGCGTGTGCGTGTGTGTGTGTGCGTGTGTGTGTGCTTATGTGCCTGTGTGCGTGTGTGTGTGTGTGTGTGCGTATGTGCGTGTGTGTGGGCCGTGATGACAGTCCAACACATGGCCCATGGCGCCTGGCTCTGCCAGCAGCGTGTGACTGAGTGTGTGTCTGACCCCCGTGTGTGTTGTGTCACCGAGCAGCGGGGGACCCGCGTGTGACGGCCTCCCCCCTGACGGGCGCGCGGAGAGGCGGATGAGTTATACACGGCGGAGTCAGGTGGCTGACATTAACAGGAAATGGCAAATGTGACACGTAACGGCTCCGATGCATTAAGGAGCGAGCGGCGGAGCTAATGCTAACTAAACACACAAACCCGGGACACGTAGTGGCTACGATGCATTAAGGAGCGCGCGGCGGAGCTAATGCTAACTAAACGCGTAAACCCGGGACACGTAACGGCTACGATGCATTAAGGAGCGCGCGGCGGAGCTAATGCTAACTAAACACGTAAACCCGGGACACGTAACGGCTACGATGCATTAAGGAGCGCGCGGCGGAGCTAATGCTAACTAAACGCGTAAACCCGGGACACGTAACGGCTACGATGCATTAAGGAGCGCGCGGCGGAGCTAATGCTAACTAAACGCGTAAACCCGGGACACGTAACGGCTACGATGCATTAAGGAGCGCGCGGCGGAGCTAATGCTAACTAAACGTGTAAACCCGGGACACGTAGCGGCTACGATGCATTAAGGAGCGCGCGGCAGAGCTAATGCTAACTAAACACGTAAACCCGGGACACGTAACGGCTACGATGCATTAAGGAGCGCGCGGCGGAGCTAATGCTAACTAAACGCGTAAACCCGGGACACGTAACGGCTACGATGCATTAAGGAGCGCGCGGCGGAGCTAATGCTAACTAAATGCGTAAACCCGGGACACGTAACGGCTACGATGCATTAAGGAGCGCGCGGCGGAGCTAATGCTAACTAAACGTGTAAACCCGGGACACGTAGCGGCTACGATGCATTAAGGAGCGCGCGGCGGAGCTAATGCTAACTAAATGCGTAAACCCGGGACACGTAACGGCTACGATGCATTAAGGAGCGCGCGGCGGAGCTAATGCTAACTAAACGCGTAAACCCGGGACACGTAATGGCTACGATGCTTTAAGGAGCGCGCGCGCCAGAGCTAATGCTAACTAAACGCGTAAAGGCGGGACCGCGCTCCACGGGACAGCGTCACGGCGCTCGGTGAGCTCGCTCCTCAACGCGGCGAGAAGCTGCTTTCGCCGGTCAGAAAAAACGCAGCGCCTACGCTAATGACTGTGTCGTAACCACGCGGCCGCTGAATCCCGGGTCAGGGCGATAAACTCGTTTCACGCTTAGGTTTGGTATGGCCGGGGAGGAGAAAACAAAAAAAAACAAAAAACTGTTATTCAAACCAAGATTTGTGCGCTAACCGTTTTCCACTCGCGGCGTGAAACTCTGAATAATTACCACACGCTGTCTGAGGCACAGCTGGAGTGTGCGGAACTCTGGCTACCTTTGCAGATGTTCATTATACTCTGAATTATACGTTGTGAGTTTATCGTGTACACTTTCATATTGGGAATTTTTTTTGCCAGGAACGTGAGCTGGTTCCCATAGAAATAATTGCAAGGGCTTTATAAACCATATCTACTGTAATTTGTTTTGAAAGCTTCTTTCATAAGCATACAGAGGGGGGGGTGAGGTAGGTGATGGAATGATGTCTTCTCGTCTCCTGCCAACATCAGCGCTGGCAAGAGTCGCTGTGGATTTTTCTAATGTTAAGATTTTTTTTTTTGCTAAATTTGTTATTCTGCCAAAATACACGGACAAAGTCATTGGGATTTCTGTGCCAAAAAGTTCAGACTTTTCCACAACTTCCTCAACTGAGAGAGGGAGGAAGAGAGATTGTAAAAACTGACCTTTCATTAAACAGAGAGAGAGAGAAAGAGAGTGTGAGAGAGAGAGAGAGATTGGAGATGGCACATTTAAATTAAATAAAAAAGCCAGCTTGTCAGTCTTCATGGTTTTTGCAGATTCATTAACTACTGAACTGTGTCTTACCCCAGAGAGGTTCGAGACAGTGATGTTCCGTCTCTCTTCTGGGCAGGGAGAGTCCCCTGGGTAACCTGCGTGTGTTTGACGGGCCTCATTGTTCCTGTATCACAGGTAGGGCCTCTCAGTAAGTGAAGTATGAAGTGCGTGGTAAAAATCCATCAGTCTGAGGTCACTGCGCTGCGGCGGCGGCTGCCGCCTGCGCGCTGCTCTCTGCAGGAGCCGTGGATGACGGCGGGCCTGTGGCTATTTTAGCGGTTAACGGCTGTTTCAGCCGCTCACACCCCGGTCTGCGTTTGGCCTGGCGGTTTCCCTGAGGCCTCGTGCGCCCGCCTTCGAGTGCAGTCCGGGGCCTCGGCCTGGCGGTAGGGCGTAGTTTTGATGACTCTTTTCTTCGGCTGCCATCCGAGCCTCGGGATAAGGTTATTTATGAACGCCCTCTTTTCTCCCGCTGATTAAACCTGCCAGGCAGGCTGGGCGGATTTTTGGCTCCGTCCCGTCTGCCCGCTGTGCCCGGCTTGTGTGCTCGTTAGCCATTTTGGATTACGCCAAACTACTTTATACCGACTCGAGAAGGTCAGCTCTTTGTCTGACATGAAGTGTCCTTCAAGCGTGGCCCAACTGCGGGCAAAACTACTCTGGACCTGCACGAGTTAGTCCTTCCCTGGTTTGTTCTCTTGCCATTCACAATTTCCAGATTTTGGTCATTTCCCGGATTTTGGTTCTCTGGGTGTTGCCAGTGTCCCTTGCTTTGGGTCCAGGGTGCTTATGTGGGTTACTCCCCACCTGTCCCCTCCTGTAGGTGTGCTAAGGATTAATGGTATTCTCTCTGGATATAGCAGATCTGATCAGCCTCTCTATTCGATGGCACCTGTTAGTCACATTGTGCCTCATTCACAAAAATGTTTCTTAAATTATTCTTACTTTTGTTCTGAAAAATGTTCCTTCAAAAAAAACAATATGGGATTCATGACACTTGTGCAGGCCTTTGTTTCTGTGCGTATCCCAGGTGTACGAGATGCTGAATGCTGGCTGTTTGTAAATTATATGCTCAATCCTGTTCATGTGATTAGCATAAGGAAGCAGCCATGAGCAAATACAGATTAGGGAAAAAAAGAAAAAAAAAGAAAAAGATGAATGCCGAAATGGTCTTGGCAGCGTTCTTACGCGCAGTTTACGATCAAAGTCATCGCCCCAGAGTGCTTTATGAAGCATCGCTTATTGAGTCAGTTTTCCCTGCGAGGCTGCGCGTCGTTCGTTTGCTCCCGATAACAGCATCTTGAACAGGCTGTTCAGGGACCCGTCTTGGCTCCTTGAACCCGGTGCACATTTATTTCGTCCCGGCGTTCCCCCCCCCCTTCACCCCGCCGCGGTTGTTGGCGGGTCTTCGGCACCGCCCCGCTCTTTACTACCCGGGCCAGCAGGTGTCGCTCTCTTTACTACCCGGGCCAGCAGGGGTCGCTCTGTAATGGAGGAGGCCTCCGTTCAGTCAACAATCGTCCTTAACTTTACGCTAGCGCTTAGACACCGCTACATTTCCTTCACAAAAGCTCGGTTTTCTCCCGCGTTCGTTTCAGTGATCGCTGTCAGGTTTGGCGTACTGCACATGCTGCATTAGAGGGTGCTATGTCACCCTTTATGAAGCATGACATTACATGCATATGTATGGTTTATGAAGCCGGTATGTCATGTTAGTGAAGGCGTTAGATATTCTGTACAAAGCCTTTGCGAGAAATGCTTGGTTTGAAGTGTGACCGTCACTTTTAATTGTTAAACAATGTTAAGTACATATGTTGACTGAATCTCAGCAGTGGTGTTCTGACTGACCTTGTTATTTGACTGAACGTGAGGTTGAGCTGTCTTGCGTCTCTGGATAGCGGTGTTAAAAGAACGGAGTGCTATTTTTATATGCATCTGCATGTTTACTGTCATTCGATTGGTGTGTGACAAACGGATGCATGTGAACATGTGCAAGTAGGCACACATGTCAGTGTTAGACTCATTATGTGTTGCTAGACAGCAGCTATTCAATTATTATTATACAGTCCTTTCCAGGGTATAGGACCTGTTGCACATGAACAGGTGAATAGACAGTTTCCATGGTGTGGCGCGGTGGCAAACCTAGCCCCAGTAAACTTAAACCAGTTGCTTACCCCAGTGAAGAAAGGCTTCCCTTTGTCCTGTATAATTAAAAAATAAAAAACCCTTGAGGCCATCGAGCACAAGTGTTCTGACCGAATCCTTTGCTTCGAAGGATATGAAATCATAACCATCATTATTTAAATGCACCTGTGTAAAATTTTTTTTTTTTTTTTTACATTTGAAATTTAATGTGTCTGTTCTTATAGTGATTCTTGGCAGTGGTTGAATATTTGGGTTTGTGAGACTTTCTGAGAAACAGAAACATAATTTAAAACTAGAACTTTAAAAAAAAAAAACAATTTTGAAAGTAATAGAATTTCAGGTTATGCAACATCGTAGTAAAGTTCAGCCCGAACATTGGCTTTTATTTGATTTTTAATTAAGCTGGAAATTGCGGTAAATAGCCAACTTTCAATTTAGTGCACAGTGCTGGTCTGCTCCCTCTGTGTCGTTTGCTTTTGACTGATCCATTACCTCAGCTCATCAAATCTTCCCCGCCGGTAGGCATGTTGAGCCGAGCGTCTATCCTGGGGCCAGCCTGCTGCTAATCTCGATGAGGAAGAAAGGATTCCCTTGCCTGCAACCGATTTTTAAAAATGTAATTCATTTATTTATTTGTTTATTTTTAAAAAGCGTGAGGCGGGTTTGCAGTTGGCGGTGTCGGGGAGATGCGCTCAGGACGTGGTCACGGCGCTTTCGATCTGTGAGCTATCGGAACTCACCGGAACCTTCCTGTCAGTCAGGTGACAGAACCACCCGCCTCACCACCCCCCCCCCCCCCCCCCCCCCAGATGCATTGTTAAGATGCATATTTGGTCTCTAATCGGGAAGTCTTTAACCTTTGCCTATCCAACTTTTCACCCTGTAGTCAATTCATTCATTGATTGAACTCCAGCTGCTGGAACTCATTGCTTTCCTCCTTGGCCTCGGGCGACACGTGAAGCTCAGTCTCAACATCACAAAAGAGCCACACGGTCCATTGTGAGCAGCACATTCCAGCGCTTGTTGGCCAGTTTGTCGTATATATTCCAGGGCTTTTCTGCTCCGGTTATTAACTCTCTGTTAACAACCTTGAACTCCGCTTACCTCTGGCTGGGTGAACCAGCCTGGAGGTTCGAGTCTTGTAGTGGAAATGTGCCCTTTCTCTGATTATGCGGAAACAGCTGCCCTTGGCCCGGGCAAGGGGCGTGCAATTAGGGGAGTGAGCCCACACCGCGCCGGTGTCCTGGTCTGGTATGCGGAACCCCCGTCCCCCGTCCCGCCATGAAGGTTCAGCCAAGCATCCCCCCCCCCCCCCCCCCCCATCTGTCCTCTGCACGGTGGGCACGCTCTCCTCGGTGCCAGGGGCGCCGCTGGCATCGAGCGGGAAACGGGCGTGCGGACGACGTCGAGCGAACGGCCGTACAGCCCACGGACACGCGGGATCCAGTCTGAGCCGCCGTCAAGGCTGTTAGCACATGACACCACCCCCCCACACACACACACGCATGCTGCCTACGCTGACGGTGATTGGAGGAGACGGAAGACAAGGCAACGGGAGGACGTAGACCGCGAGAAAACTCGTCCGGATCTTCGTAATAACCGTCCCAGTCATACTCCTCCTCGACGTGATTGGACAGGACGGAGAGCGCAGGATGACTTGTTCCTCTGTGTAATAAGCATCCCAGTCATACTCCTCTGTTCCTCTGTGTAATAAGCATCCCAGTCATACTCCTCTGTTCCTCTGTGTAATAAGCATCCCAGTCATACTCCTCTTCGACGCGGTGGTTTAGTGGTTTATGCCGCTTGTCTGCGGCGTAATTACTGAGTTTTATTGAGTCTTTGTAGAAGATTAAAACACTATTAGCACCCCCGCTGTCATGCTCCCCAGCTGTTGCTGTTGTTTATGACCCTGGTGTTTTATGACGAGCACTTTTAGTCACCTAGACAACCGCGCCTAATGAAATACAGTGAGACGATTGGTGGGAGGTGGGGGGGTGGATGTGGGGGTGGGGGTTAGGGGGGTCGGAACATAGCCGCGAACGCTGGCCCTGAGTCACCGCGTGGTGGTGAAAATGTGACCCGGGTTAAATGGGCTGAATTCAATCATGATTTGTCCGTAACTTTCGCTCAAAAGAGTTTTGTTTTGCTGTTGATTGAATCCGGGCCAATGAATCACAGAGTTTTGGAGAGGCAGGTGGGGGAGGAGATTATCATTACTGAGGAGATGAAAGCGAGCCTGACATTTCCGTGAGGACAGGTCTCATAATTCGGGCGATGGTGTGACGGGGGGGGGGGGGGGGGGTGCGTGGGTTGTATAACGATAGATGAGCAAAAGCAAGAATGACAGAAAGAACATGTCTCAATTATTAGAACAGAACAGAGAGACTCAAAGCTGTGAAGTAGGCCGGTGGAGATGACGGGGTGATTCATAATTGTCCGCCGCGATACGGGCTGACGCTGTGCTCCTGGGTTCCTGTTCAGAAATATTTATTACGGCTGCCGACTTTGTGTTGCCGTCGGAAACCACCTCCATTTTGCATTTGCTAGCTATTAGTGTGAATCATAAAATGAAAAACCTACTGGTAAAAATATACCATCTGCTCCTCTGTGATCTAAGACAGGTGAGGGTATTGTTCCTGTTTTATGCGTCAGCGTGAATCATAAATGCGATTTATAGATTGCAGCGTGCGTCTTCATTTTGAATCGCAGTTTTAGGGACACCTGCACAGAGATGGTATTTTGAGATTATGGCATTACAGACTCGAATGTTACACACACTCAACAGAAGAAAAAGAAAATCTTAAATTGTGATTTCATTGATTGCTGTCACCTGCGCATTAATGCACCACGAATTACAAGACACCGTTAAGATGATGATCAGTAATAAGTTAATAAGTTAATTATAGCAATAAGTCAATTAAGTCATTATAAAGTAATTATGATTCAGCCACTTAATGAATTTGATTTTTCAGATGCAGGGATGCTGGTAGCTGCTTTCAGGAAGTACAGTTTGTGGAGCGAGTCTTAAAGGGGTTTAAAGGAACATCAGTGAGGTGCTAAACAGTCTCAGAGCGTAAGCGTCTTCGGGGATGGAGGAAGCCTTCCCGACACACCAGCGGGTTCTGGGAGAACTGGCAGTACGTGCAGATATGGATAGCGAAGCGCTCGTGAATGTCTCCCCGCAGTCGCGTCCTCCCCTGCGCTGTTTTTCTAATAAACCTAACACACCTACAGCAGCCAAAGTCTTCTCTCCAGAATTATACACATTGTGATATATTACTCATCAGGTTAGAAACACAGACCACTCTGTAATGTCAAAATATTAATGGCAGGGGTGGGGGAAAAAAAGTTTACATGCATAAATATTTACAGGGCTATGAAATATTCATGGTCTATTTTTACTCCTGAAAACATACTCCCTTTTAATGAGTGCTCTGAGCATTGCTGTACTGTGTAGAAACCCAGCATTATACACCCAGCATCAAAAGGATCATAAATGAGTGTTAATTTTAAAAAAAAACTAAAAAAAAGAAAAACATTTCACCTGCCTGCCACAGATACTAGTATAATAATATCTTTGTTATGGTGATTGGGGTTTGTGATCAAAAGCATTGATGAGTAGGTCATCTAGAGCAAAATCCAGGGCCTGAGGTCATGCTACTGACAAACTGTCCAGGGTGTATTCCTACCTCTCACCCAGTGCATGCTGGGCTAGCCTCCAGCACCTCCCCCGACCCTGACCAGGAATAACATATAATTGTACTGTGTTCATCCCTTTGTATATGTTCGTGCTTTGGCAATATAAGAAATATCTTGTCATGCCAATAAAGCATTTTGAATTTGAATTTGAATAAGCGGGTGTATATAACGGATGGATGGACAGTGTCACGCTCTGGTGACGCAACCTTTGCGCCTGGGACAAGCTCGGGCCTGTCGGCTGATATCTGTGACGGAGACGCCTCGTGTAATGCCCCCCCCCCCCCCCCCCCAACCACGTGTACCGAAGGACATGTCATCCGTGTAATAAGTGTCGCATTAGTCTCTCACAGGCAGGCCTTCTGTCACACAAGCAGCGTACGAACATGCATTAATGTGGGCGTCTCAGACTCGGCCTGTTTTATTTGTGTATTTATTTATTTATTTTTTTTGTTTTTCTTTCTTGAAAATATATACTGTATCTAATATGCCCCCTATAGCCCCCCCCCCCCTCCCTCCCCCATAGGGGTGGGGGTTGGAATCCCATTTAATGTATTTCCCGAAAATCACATGTGAACACCCAACATGTGAAGTGTACACATGTGAACACAAAAAAAAATAAACGCACTTATAAGATGAGAGCGGAAAGTGGTAAGCTATACTATTAACGTCAAGTCACGTTTTTTTTTTTTTTCCACGTGAAAATTGTAGCTCACGTTTGAAAGTCAGTCACATGGAAAATGTGGTATTGCCACGTGAAGACGTGTTTTGTTTTCATATTTCATATTTGTAAATTGCAGTAGGCGTGCGAAAGAAGCCAATCAAATGTGAACATATGTATTGGTAAACAGGTAATAATGTTTTCACTTAAGTAAAAATTTTCACTTAATCGGGTGCGTGAGAAAATTGACAGAGTGTGTTTACATTAACTGACTTGTTTATGCCTGTTGGCATGTACCAGGCATCAGGCTAAATGTTGTGTATTGCATAGTATGGCGTGTTAGGAATGTGCTTAACGGAACAGTCCAGCGTGACTGTCACTACGTGTGCTGGCTTGAAACTATCAAGCTATTTAACACTCAACACAAAAATAGATTTGTCCTGAACATAAATGAGAGTATGAAAAATTAAAAAAACTTTGCTCAGTGGGGTGGTATCTTGCCGAAGCACTGTTAACAGAAACTATCACTTTTATTGGGCTGTTTTATTTGAGACTTGACTGCAGAGGAATGAAATAAAAGACCAGAGAATAAATTAACAGCCCAGGTGAACATTACATTTATCTAACTGAAGCGTAATTTTAAAAAAATTAATTCTACGCCTTCTCCTTGATTGTAATCGCTTAATCTAGGAGAGGAGATTGAGCTGGGTTATTGTGATTGGTTCAGCTCCCACGTCACACTGCTGCGGAAATCGATGCAGGCATGCGTCTTAGGCTGTGCGTTACTTATTTATGTAAATTAATAGTTTTTCAGAAAGACACGAAGAGGGCATTTGCGCCGGCATTGGCTCGCAGAGCAGCAGTACGACACTGTTTTCACTCCTCAGTCCTGACTCTGTTTGTGTGTCCATGTTTCACGTCCTCCACACTCGTCCATAGCAGCTTCGCTTTACTGTTTTGCACTTATGAACGCCTCTTAAATAGTCCATAATTGTATAATTGCTCATATGTCTGTGCTTATCGCCAAGCCATCACAGTGCCTGTTGGGACAGCTGGAGGACAAAATTCTGAAATTTGACACCCCAGATGGTCCCCCGCTCGATAATTTCGCCAAGCCCTGCTGATATTGTGAAGCCCTGTTCTCTCAAACTGACTTGGACCTTCCCGGCAAGAATCCCATTGTGCATCACAGCCTGGGGGTTGTCGATGCGCATCCGATTCACGGCTAATGATGAACGCGCGCACCGTCTCTTATGAGTCCACCTGAGCCCAAGGTGTTGCTAATGTCATCTCGTTTCCATGCATCGGTGAACGCCTTTGAGCCCAAGGTGTTGCTAATGTCATCTCGTTTCCATGCATCGATGAACGCCTTTGAGCCCAAGGTGTTGCTAATGTCATCTCGTTTCAATGCATCGATGAACGCCTTTGAGCCCAAGGTGTTGCTAATGTCATCTCGTTTCCATGCGTCGGTGAACGCCTTTGAGCCCAAGGTGTTGCTAATGTCATCTCGTTTCCATGCATCGGTGAACGCCTTTGAGCCCAAGGTGTTGCTAATGTCATCTCGTTTCGATGCATCGATGAACGGCTTTGAGCGTCAGACCACCGACGGTCGAGTGAGGCCTTCACAGAAGGCCTTCACAGTCACACGATGGGAGCCCCTTCCATACGCACTCGATAATTCGGTTGTTCGATGCGAGTCTGAGATTCTGCGCCCGACGCGAAACCGACACGTGATTGTTTCAGAGCAGCGAGCCAATGTGTGGGGTGGGGGTGGGGTGGGGGGGGGAGAGAGAAGGAGAACCCCAGTAATTTAGGGTTTCACTGTACCTGTCGCTCCCGAAAACGGGCTTTTCTGCCAACTCCTTACAAAGGGAAACTCAACCGGTGGCGGGATGCTCAGTAGCGAAGGAGGGCGTGCGATGAGCTCCCGCTCTTGGCAGAGTGCAGCGATGTGCGATCTCCCTGATCAGTCTGGCTGTGAAGCTGTGCCAGGTTAGGGATGGCTGGCTGCGAACACTTCCGAAGGCACGGCGACAAGCTCGCTAACGCTGCCAACGTACCACATGGCACGGAGATGTTTTCTCAATAGGTGGGACGCGGAGAATTTTGTTCCTCTGTTCTGTTGTTGTGTTTTTCCCAAGCTTAACATCCTCATTATTCTCTCTGTCTAGTCACCGCTATACTTGCTGGTCAGTTGTCAATGGTCAGTTTTGTCATTATCAAACTGAAAGCATAAATACTATGGCGGTATGTACGGTCTGCGTGCTTCCACAACCGCGATTGTTACTTCGGATTTTTGCTCATGCGTGACTGGGGTGCGCTGTTGTCCCACTTTAACTGTACTTTTTAAAAAAAAAAATCATGCTGCCCTGCGTTGTGTGAGCTGGAAATTCAAGTGTGTGGCCTTCATTAAGTGGGCTGCTTTGCATTCCACAGGGCAGTCCCTTCGAGTTTTAAAATTGGGATAAAATCTTCCATTTCCGCCTCCCCGGTGCCTGACCTCCACGCCTCTGCCTGATTGTTAAGGCTTAAGTGGACCTTATTCCAGTGTTCAGTCAGAGGTCCACGCAGCACGGATAATCATTTTAGAAGGCAGTTTCAGCGGTCCCTGTCTCCCAGAAGTAACCCATCCGTCAGAAGCAGTTTTCTCCCCAGTTCTGTGTCTAACAGCCTTCTATTTTTCTGTCTCTCTCGCCGCAGGTCGTGGAGACCAACCTGGTGGCCTTCGACTGCCACTGGATAATCATCAATGAGGTGAGTCTGGACCGGGCCGCTCCTGGGTAAATGAGGCGAGAATGGTGGTGGGGTGTCGGGTGCGATGTCTTACTTCACAAATCGATCCATAATCAGCGTTTCGCGTTTAACTTATCCTCAGCCTTGCAGAGGAAGGCACAAGGTTTCTAAAGCGTGTGGATGGAAAGTTGGGAAGCAGATTTGAAGTTGTTCCGCTTTACATTTTAGGCTGCAAAATGCCGTCAGTTATATTTGATAATTTTAGCTGTGCGTACACGCCGGCATGTTGGGGAAGAGAGAGAGCACCCACACCCCCCCCCCCCAACCCCCCCACTCCCCTCTGCGGGGTAGCTGAGGACAAACACCGACATGCTGCTTCAAATTACAGCTGGCAAGTGATATGGTGGCGGAAAATTCACGCAACTTCTAAAGAATTAAAATAAAAAAAAACTGAGGTCTGTAGACAGTGAAGTGTTTTTCATCACACTGGTTCCCCTGGCTCATTCTGGGGGTGTGAAGGACTTGGGGGCTTTCAGTGATTTCTCCTGCTGCCTTGTGGAAACTAAACACATCATCGCCTTTGCTCCACAGCACTGAGTGTGACGGATGCACATGCAGTGTGTGTGTGTGTGTGTGTGTGAGGGGATGTGTGTGTGTGTGTGTTTGTGTGTGTGTGCGTGTGTGGGGGTGTATCGATGTGTCTGTCTGCAGGCGGGGGGGGGGGGGGGGGGGCGATGTTAGTGTGTGTGTGTGTATGTGTGTGCATGATACAAAATATACAAAACAGAGATTCTATACTATACCATACCTGAAAAAAGGCACAAATAAATTTTACATTATAACTACATTTTATATATTTACCTTTGCTGGCTGTGGAGCTGATATATAGTTATAAAAACAATGGCATTAATATTTTAGCTACTGCTAGTTCACAAATTAGCTACATACCATGCTTGGTTGCCAACAGCAATTAAAGCTAAGGTCCATTAAGTTCTTCCATTGGCTGACATTATCACATGTGCATAACCTCACGTGTTCCAAACACTGATGTCACCTACATCTACACCAGCGGTTGGCTGTTGTGAGGTAGTATTACCTGAAGTAGATAATGACTTTAAAGAAGTTTTGTTGATGTAACCGGCAGGGAAATTAAGATGGAACAGATGCAGAAGAAGCATTAGAACAGAATTATGGTAGAAACTGAAACTGAACAAAGTTTTTGGCTGTTGTTTGGCTGTGTGGCGTTTTATCCAACTGATGTGTGTACAATTTCAAGTTTTGTAAATCTTTTGAGAGCCTGTGGCCATTGTAGTACATTCTGTAGGAAACCCTAAAAAAGTACCCTGCCACCATTATCACTATCGAGAATATTTATGGTTAAGCATTTAAACATATTTACTACAACAACAACAACAAAATGAAGACCAAAACTTCTCTATTTCTTTCCGGCTAAATGATATTTGGAAAAATGTTTCAATAAAACGGATATCTGCAACGGTTTTCTGTGAGCCAGGAGCAAACATTGACACACTGTAAATCCTTTGGCGGTTGGCAATTGTGTGTGCTTGTTGTTATCAACCGGGTGAAGTGTTTATCCAGTGTTTCCAAGTTTTAATAAACCACTTTGTTGGACATGATGTTTCCTTCTTGGCCACATTCCATGCATTTTGAGTCTGCTCTGCAAATTTAGTCAGCCGTGCCTCGCAAGAGCTAGTCAAGAAAATGGATCTTTGCCTTTTTAAATAGAATATTCTATAAATGTGCCGTTGCGGAAATATAAACTGCTTTTTGCCTTTCCGTTCTGACAAACTCGCTATTTTCTAACATAAAGGCACGGCCCTTCTAAATATATTGTCTTGAATTGGATAGCAAGTATCTTAGCCAAACTTTCAAAGTCTGTGGCATTCTACCCACATTCTGATGTGTTGGGCAGAAAGAGAACACACAAATCGATTTTAAAGGAGGAAATGGCATCACCTCTGGTTCTTAAAATACAGCCCAGTATTTTTGCCTTCAGCAAAGGTGAAGCACAGACAACCACACAGTGGGTGTGAAGTATGTGACGTAATCCAAAAATGAGTGTTGTAATCTTTCAAATTGGTGAATTTTCGTACCTGTGTTCGCCAGGGACGTCACATGCCTGATCCCATCAGATCAATTGGCCTTCATTTGAAAGACAAATGGATCAGACTTATGCTGAATCCATTAGTGACAGACAGACAGACAGACAGATAGACAGACAGACAGACAGGCAGATAGATAGACAGATAGACAGACAGACAGACAGACAGGCAGATAGACAGACAGACAGACAGACAGACAGACAGACAGATTGATATAACCTTTGTTGCTCTAACTTCGTGCTCAGGATGGTAGTTGTCTATCCGGAATGTCATGAGCATCCAGCGTTCCTTTGATCCTTCTAAGTCCTGCCCCGAGCCGTAGACCGTGCCAGGCTAACAGGACGCCTGTAGCTTTCCCCAGACTTCAATAGCTCCACATCAAAATTTGATGTTTCTGCGGCGTGTGTGTGTGTGTGTGAAGTGAAGATCTGTGTATCGCTGAACGTGGAGCCCTGGCTGACATGCATCGTCTTCACCCCCCGCCCCATCGTCTCTCCCCCCAACCCCCCCGCCCCGCCCCCGCTCCCCGCCCCCCGCTCCTTCACTCCCTCTGCAGGAGATTTCGGACCAGGAAGTCCAGGAGCTGGTGATGAAGTCCATCGGTCGGCTGACCCTGGTCCGGCAGATGTTCCCCATGGCGCAGAACAGCAGCCAGCGCTGCGTGCGGCACAACCACCGCATCAACACCTCGCTGTGCGACCCCAAAGACCCCAAGGCCCAGGCGCTGGAGGTGGGGGGCCGTTTCCCATCATTCATATTTCATATTATCTCATAATTTGGTCAGATATCTTTGGTCAGAGAGCGCATATTTGTTTAAACTCTTGGTTTCAGTAAGCAGTAGTTTCACAGTGATTAATGATTCCCCTTTTTTTCTTCCTTTTTGATGAGCCTGTGATTTCTATAGTTTGTTTTTTAAATATTTATACATGAATTATATCTGAGCACCATGGCAAGGCACCAATAAGTGACATGATAAAGCAATTTTGTGAAGATGACCGCATATTAATGTGAATGGGATGCATTATGGGAGGTTTCCTGACTTGTGGTGTAATTATTATTAGATAACAATGCTTATAATTCATCCGTTGACTTGAAGTTAATTTGAAGTTATTCCAGTGTATTAAAATAAGAGGTAATGATTCTGACAGTGCTAGGAAAAGATCTTTTTGTGCTGTGTGGCTGGGCATTCTCACTGACAGATCCTATTCTTACTGTAAATAAAGACAACATTTAACAATCGCATCACAGACAGATTACAATCATAGATGGGTTATATATGATATGTAAATACATAGGCTATTCATGTACATGCCAAATGATTGGGGGGGGAGGGTGGCAGGGGGCTGTGGGGGGGATGCGGGGATGCGGGGGAGTTGCTTGCTAAGCGGTGGCAACTATAGAACCACCACCGACAACAGCCAATAGAATCTGACAACAGAATCACTTTGATCTCTTCCGTCCGATGCTTCGTTCAGAGTCGTTTGGATTGTTTCTCTGTTTGGACTCACTGATGTATGTAATGGGTATCGACCGAAGAGAAGACCACAGTTCAACAGTGGGCTTGATGAGCGATAAATGCTGTGGAGTTAATGGGACATTCGCTAAATACATATTTACACACATTATCCTGCTATGTTTCCATAGACAAAATGTAACAACTTCTCGGGCATCTCTTTTCTGATTTATCGTGTCAATAAACTGAACACCACTGACTGGAAAGAGCAGCAGACACTGAAGTACCACTCGTACTGCAGCAGAAAATGCTGCATATTTTACTTAAATTACTGAGATGCAATTACCAGAGATAAAAAAAAATTCCTTTTTCTTTTTCCCATTCACTTGCCTTCTCATTCAATTTACAGCACTCATAACATAGTGAGTTATTCATTTGACCTTGGTTTAACCAGGTACAGTCACCTGAGGACTCGAGCTCTTTTACATGGGATTGTGTGGATCAGATGGAGGGCCATGATTCTTTTTTTTTAGCCAAATGTGGACTGCCGGTTTTTGTGGGAATTTGACCCCGGATGCCAGGTCTAACACCTCGATTCTTTTTGCTAATTGCCCATGCAGGGATCGTTAATGACCAGGGGCCAGGAGGCAGTTGATTATCCGGGCTTTCAGACCTAATTTCAAAAGTTATCTCCCAGCTCTGTCTGTGCGGGCGTTCTGAGTTCAACGATCCTTTGGTTAAAAAAAGGCATGCATGACTAATTATACGATTAGGTACTAATTGTGAGGTGTACATCAGTGGAAAGCAGTAAAATGCTGCTGTTATGGGTAAGTGTGCGGAAACTGGAAAACGGACGTACAAGCGACGCTGAGACACGTTTTCACCAGTATGTGAGTAAAACGCTATCGCTGCTTGTACACCGCGTACTTACGCATTTCATTTATTTTACGTTGTTGTGCAACGTGTCCTTAGATCACACGGCAGGGAGTGCGAGAGGCGGCCATTTTGAAGACACAAAAAAAGGGAAAAAAAGTAGTCTGAGATGGACACGGGGGGGGGGGGGGTGGCTGTCAAAAACCACAAGGGAACAAGAGAGCAGTGAGGGACAGAGAGAATTAATTTTTTGACTTAATGGAGGTCATTGCAAATATTCCCCTTGAAAAAGAGTTAAGAAGCAGAGAGGCGGTAAGTGGTAAAACACAGGGAAAATGAGGGTGAGCAAGGACATCTGTGAGGCGCCTTCCGGAAACTTCTCTTCCGTTAAAGACTTGGCCTCCTGATCCTGGCAAGACCAGATGGGGGAGGCTCGGCATCGTGCTCCAGAGTACCATTCAGAACCGCACCGGGTCTTATTTAAGGGTTTTCGGAGATTGAGGTGAACCACTGCTCCCAGTCCCAAATTAATGACTGCGGTAAGTCAGGACCTCATTTGAAAGCCTCGTCTGGAAAAAAAAGGTGACACCATCCACTGCACAACATCTGCACCACGATGCACCGCCAGATGGAACACATGTCATATTTTGGTCCAACACCCCTTATAGCATCCCAGTGCAGAGCAAGCACCCACACCTCTTCAGTAGTTTGACGTGAGAAACTAGAGTGGAGGTATGGACGCTGGCTAGTGTTTTGGGTACGAGTGGAACATAGCACATGGATCTGTTGAATCCAGTATCTCTGACAACGTGTTGATTTTTCTAAGTGGACATTGGAAGTTTGACTCAACAATCAACATATGATTGGTTACTGTGCCAACGTGACCGGTCATAACTGCCGGCACGTCCCATTGCTCTGTGTTAGCGTGCAGCCGAAGCTCACTCCCTTCCGCGCTGCCATCGGCATGGCAGGACTGCGCAGCTGGGGCAGCTGGGCGTATGTGAGGGTGTCTGACCGACCGGGAGAGTCCTCATTACGTGTCTAACAGGCTCCCGTCCTGGGCTACACTAGGGCACGTTAGGCTTTTGCCCCCTACTGGCCACGGTCTCCACTAACACAGTCAGGGTTAGGTCCACATATGGGACCAGTCACCACCCTTCCAGTACCCAACCCGTACTACTGTACACGGTAAAATGTCCAGTGTTAATGCAACTGAGTAGATGCGTCCAACAGTGACCAGAGTAGGACCGTGCGTACTTTGCTGAATACACTGAACGTTTTTAAACCTGAACATTTTACCGTGTAATCCCAGATTTTGTTCTAATTCAAGTCAAGGCCGAAGTGTACCGCCATTGTTCTTTTGATGGGTCTTATCTATGTGTATTCGTGATGTGCGTCTTGGTTTGCGTAGTTAACTTGCGCTGGTGCTTTATGGATGTTGCATGCTCACGCTGCTATGGCGTTGCTGTTATCCGGCTCTGGCACCGTTTCGCGTATAAATCAGGCGAATGCGCGGCTGTTCCCCAACATTTTAAGTTGTTTTGAGTAAGAGCATCTGCCGAATTAATGTAATGTAAATGAGTGTGAAATTAGTCTCACCTGATGCGGCTCCAACAAGCTCCGTGTTTGCTCCCTTCCTGTTATATTAGTGTCTTAAACAGCTGTTCACCGAAGACATGATACTTTGCCAGTTCATCGGTTGAAAACATAATTTTGAGGTTGGCCTGACTCTGCCGTGTATGACAACCTGAAAACAGGAAATAACCGGTCACCTTTATTTCATCCAGACAACTGATCTCCAGCCTGCAGGGCTTTTAGCTCGGAAAAGTTACTACGGAAAGGCAGAAATGTCAAAATCTTATCTGAACTACTGATCTCATTGAAGGTTGGTTGTGCTAAAGTTACATTACATGACATTTTCTGTCCTTAATGTATAAATCTCCTAATTAATTATTTTGGTGCCCTTGTTTTAGTTCTAAAAACATGAGTATGCCATGGTAAAGCTTCCTGAAAGCACCAGCATTCACCACTCACCACTCGGCATTCAGAGTGCAACAGAGTAGACTGGCAGGTCCGTATGATTCTATTCATTATTTTTTAACAAGTATGAGAGCATTGTTTTTGGGAGGAAATTGTGTTTTAATTATTTATTGCGAGCAGGAATTGGCCCTCAGGCAGCCATGTCCCCTCATTGCAATAGCTAAGCAAGTCATTTTCTGGGAAAAAAATTGGACATTTTTACATAATTTCTCATTTTATATCTCAAATATTGATCAGGAATCTGGAAGACTTGTTATGGATGGGCCTCATTGGAGCTATATAAATGCTTTATAAGCACGATGTAGCACCTTCATAAGCACTTTATAAAGCATTTATAAATGCTTCTGTCCATAACTGCATATAGGCATGTGATGTGCTGTGTAATTACTGATGCAGAAAATGGCCTTATGACATAAGCATTTATGTTCATGTAGCACTTCTGAAGAAGCCATATTGTCTGGAGTAAAGAGCCAGTCACAGGAAGCGTTATCATACTTTTCTTGTTAAGTGAAACGTTGTCACTTTTATTACACAAAATTGGATTAATATCTCGTTTTATTCTGACACAGGTCCTCGGCCGAAAAAGAACGTAATAAAAGTTATAAAACATAAGCACTCGAAAAGGGAAGTCTTTGTCAGCACAGCACTTTCACACGTCAGTTAGCTCTCTACTTATACGCGCTTAAATGAGCTGCGCACATCTGCCGTGGAGGAAGAATGCTGGGAAAGAACGGAGGGAATACGTTACGTTGCCATGGCGGCGGGTTTTAGCGACTGAGCTATTTATAGCGATTCGAGTGTGTGGAGGCTTGCTGGCCTTGCGCTCATGGTAGGTGGAGGTGGTGGAGGTGTGCAGGAGGGTTTGGTGGTGCAGGGACGGGTCTGTGTGTCGTGTTTTGTGGTTTTTGGGGTTGGGGGGGGGGGGAACAGAGACACCGCGGCTCTCTGGTCAGTGGTAGGTGGAGGTGGTGGAGGTGTGCAGGAGGGTTTGGTGGTGCAGGGACGGATCTGTGTGTAGTGCCTTGTGGTTTTTGGGGTTGGGGGGGGGGGGGGGGCAGAGACACCGCGGCTCTCTGGTCAGTGGAACAGCACAGAAAAAGCCCAATTTCACACGGCACTGGAGCGGGTCATCAGAACGATCCTGACCGCGCGCGCTCTCATCCCTCCCCCCGGTCCACCGCCCCCCACACACACACCTCCCTCTGATCCCCCATAATCCTGTGCGGACCAGCTCTGATCTCCGGCCTCTCTGTAAATGGAGCGTGTGGAGTCTCGTGTGGTGCTCTCTCTCTCTCTCTCTCTCTCTCTTTCTCTATCTATACATCTATTCATCTATCTATCTATACGCACACATACACTCACTGTGCATGTATTACATGCATTAATATACACGCACATGCACACTCCTACAAGCAGTACTCAAACACACAGTACACAAACACACACACACACACACACACAGTACACAAACACACACACACACACAGTAGACACACACACGCACACAGTACACAAACAAACAAACAACCACACACACACACACGCACACACACACACACACACACACACGCACACTTTTGTTCCTCTGACTTGCCTATTCATGCCCTCGCTTCGGCTGCACAAAAGCCGCCTTTTCTGCCGGTGGCACAGGGAGCGGGAGACACAGAGACACAGGGACACAGAGCCGGGCGAGGAGGCTCAGAGCCGGGGTGTAACTGCCGACGGTTCTCTCCAGTCAAGTGGATTCACTGTCAACATTGTTTTTTTCCCTCTTTCTTTCTCTAAGGCCCACGTGTCTTTTATTCTGTTCAGGATGATTCTCTGTGGAGCAGTTAGAGCCATATGAGGTTTGTCATGCAGTTTCTAAATAAGCAGGGCTCAGCCGGTTTGTGGAGGGGATTTTACCATCTCCCCCCCCCGAAACCTTTTTTTAGTTATAATCCTTTTGCCGCAATCCGCTGAAAAGGTTTCTGACACATCTGTGTTCCCTCGGCGCTTCCTGTGTGTATCTTAAACAACACAGAAAAAAGTTAAACCCGAAAAAAAATGCTCAAATCAGCAGGTTCCGTTTAATTCCAGAGACCGTTCTCATCCTGGAAACGTGTTCTCCGTAATTGGATCTGTCTCAGATGGTCTTAGCACGGGCAATATTACCTGTGATGATCTGCTGTAGTGTGTGGTCGCGTGCGTGCGTGTGTGTGTGCCTGCATGTGTGTGTGTAATATTTTAGCTTTCGCGGGTGCAGTTTGGACAGGAGAGGTTGTGTGTGTGTGTTTTTGTGTTTGTGTGTGTGCGTGTGCATGTGTGAGCGTGTTTAAGTGTTTAAGATTAATACGGCAGTATGATCCAGTAGAAATGTCTGAAGTTTGTATTGGCCATGTTTTTGGTGAAGAATAACTCATACGACTAAATTCAGTTAAATTTCATGATTGGTCTCCTACTAACGGTAATTGGAGTGCTATGGAATTGGGCAAAATTAGCTTTTGACTGAAATTCTGTGGGTTTTCCCATTTGTTTGTCATGGGTTATGTAGAGTTTGTTTATATAACACGCCTATTATTTTGATATGCAAACAATTGAATGTGGTGCTTGAATGTGGAATTTATCTTCCTGTAACATCTTCAAACAAAGATTTTTTTTTTTTTTGTTTAGCGATGCAGAAAGTCAATCTCAGGATTTATCGTGAACAGCGTGCCGATATTTATTCCGTATTCAAATAATCGTTTGGTTTACCAGGCCTTTGGACAGCAGCTAGTAATTAAACAGAGAAGGGGAAATTCAGCGCGATCTTACCGCACAAACACTAGCAGAACAATTCTCAGATGAGCTTGGGCATCAAAGCCACTATGTACGCAGGTGACTCCTTAATTGACTTTTTATCCTCTGAAGTCCAAGGTGAGGGCATTTTACCCCCCTTGTCCTCTGTGTCCCTGCCCAGTTTGGAGCAGCGCGACGCCCGGCTCAGCGTGATGTTGAGCGTGCGAGACCGCTGCAGGTTAATAAACAACGGGGCCAAGCTAATGGCCGGTCCACTCTATTTATTACATTCTCATTAAAATGGAGACAACGCGCTGGCTAAACCGCGGCGCGATCGATCGGGCGCAGAATTAACTTCCATTCTCCTCCCCTCCTCCTCCTCCCTCCTCCCCCTCCTCCAAAGCATGGCGGAAGTCATCTTTTTTTTAATGGCGGCCGTCTACTAAAAAAAAAAAAAACGGCTTGCAAGAACCGGTGTCACATGATCCCGGGTATTTTTTTCCGACAGGATGTGACTGGCAGGCGTAAAGCTTTTTATATATTGAGTTGATACGACTGGAGTGTGTGTGTGTGTGTGTGTGTGTGTGTGTGTGCCTTCTAGCGGAATCCTTTGTGCAAACAGCATTTGGGGCCGATAAGGAGGGAGGAGAGAGAGAGAGAGAGTGAGTGGGAGGTTTTGGGTGTAATGCCTGGTAGCAGGTGTGAATCTCTCTCCCACTGTTGATCAAAAAATCGCAGCCAGCTCTCCTCGTTCGCCCAAATAATCAGACAGCCCACCTGGCGGCGCCCCCCCCCCCCCCCCCCCCAGCCCCCCTGCGCAGAGCGATCGGCCACGCGGCATCACCTGCCGCCCGATGTCATCACACAGGTGGTTTTGTGGCCAGGTAGCCTGCAGAATGTTTCAGTTTAGGTGCTGAGGTTCTTCTGAGGTTCTCAGAAACTTATTTTTGGAGCTTGTGAAAATCCTTGCTCATTAAAGTAATCTCGTTATTTTTCCCTCTCTCCCTCTCTCCCTCTCTCTTCCCTCGTTCTTTTCTCCGTTCTCTACATCTCCTCCCCACCCGCTTCTTTGGCTTTGCCCCCCCCCCCCAGATAACAAACCGCTACATCTACGACACCGTGCTGCTGCTGGCGAACACCTTCCACAGGAAGCTGGAGGACAGGAAGTGGCACAGCATGGCCAGCCTCACCTGCATCCGCAAGAACTCCAAGCCCTGGCAAGGCGGGCGCTCTATGCTGGAGACCATCAAGAAGGTAAGAGCGTGTGTGTGAGAGAGAGTGTGTGTGTGTGTGTGTGTGTGTGTGTGTGTGAGTGTGCGTGTGCGTGCGAGTGTGTGGGGGGGGGTTGTGTGTGTGTGTTTCTGTCTGTGTCTGTATGTATATGTGTGTGTGTGTGTGTGTGTGTGTGTGTGTGTGTGTGAGTGTGTGTGGGGGGTGGGGTTGTGTGTGCAAGTGTGTGTGTGTGTGTGTATGTGTGGGGTGTATGTGTGTGTGTGAGAGAGAAAGTGTGTGTGTGTGAGTGTGAGAGTGTGTGTGAGTGTGTGTGGATGTGTGTGTACATGCGCACACGTACATGTGTGTGTGTGTGTGATGTATGTGCATTTTTGTGTGTGAGAGAATGGGGGGAGAGAGAGGGAAAGTTAGATAGAGAGAGAGAGAGAGAGGGAGAGGCACTCCTCTGATTCCAGTGTGATGGTCTCATGCCCTCGCTGCCTGAGCCTGCGGTGAATCCTGTGTGAGGAGAGGTCTCCCGCCTGCAGAGATGGCAGAGCAGATTAGCGTAGCGGCGCAGTCCGACGCCGGGGTGGAACACTCGTTCCCCGCGGTGCGTGTACCTGCGCTCGCCCCACACCTGCCGTCACCCCGTCAACGCCCGTTCTCACCCCGCCCGCCCCGGCGCGTTACCATAGCGCCCAGCGACAGCGGCGAGGGCCTCACTCTGGGCAAGGTTGAGCTGGACTAACATTCGCGCGCCCCAACTGCACCCCCACCGCCCCCCCCTCGCCCCCCCCGCGCCCCGACGCAGCACAGGGAGCTCAGCTCCGCCGCTGGGATACCCCAAAAACCGCCGGAACGTTCTTTAAAGACGTAATAAGAGCGCATAGATCACGCTAATGCCGCTCACGCCTTGTTATTTCACCGTAAACCAACCGCGTAATGGGCTGATATTTCACTCCCCGGAGTGCCATCACAGCGGCGCGCCCTTCTGTGGCTTCGTTAGAGAGGGGAGCCGGTGTTTACCGCCTTTCCCCCGCGCCGTAGCCGGGTGAGCTCGTTTTGGGAAAAACACCGGGAATCATAACTGGGCCGTCCCAATTAATTCTGTCGCCTCGCTGCCTTGCGTTGCTCCAATTACATTCCCGAAAATTACATGTTTTAATTGCGCCTGCTGTAACGGGACAGCATAACGAGAGTTTCTTCGGCGCTGAGCAGGGGGGAGCAGTGGGGGGGGGAGGGGGGCGGATGGGGGGCGGATGGGGCGGTGAAGGAGTTGTTTTTGCTCTGCGGAAGAATAAATTCCCACTTTTTAATTCACCCCCTCCTGTTAGAAATCTCTGAGCGAGGTAAAAAAAAACAGCAGAAATAAGGCGCTTCGGATCGGACCGCGGCGGCGGGCCGACGGACAGGAAGTCGCCTGTGACCGCGGTCGTTAGCGTGGCTGCGCCGCGCGGGGAGTCAGCGTGAGGGAGGGCTGCAATCAGCGGCTCCGCCATTACGATGACGGCTACGCTACGGCGCGCGGACGCTAACGGATGCGCCGGGCCGTGTCAGCCGACACTCGCGTCCTGTAACGTATCTGTTAGCTTCCGCGCGGCGCGCGTCCGCTAACTTCCGCCATCATTCACCCCGCCGCCGCGTTGATTTACTGACGAAAGGCAGCGGCGGCCCCCGGAGTTGGCCCGTGTCGAGATGGATGCGCCCCGGTCGCCGAATCTCACATCTTCGCCCCTCGCGTCGAGCGGAGATGAAGGAGGGAGGGGGGGCGTCCTCAAATCGCCCCGCGTGTGTTGATACCCCAAACCCCCCCCCCTCCCCAAACCCTGCACCTGGCCACCCCCCCCCCCTAGCCCGAAGGAGAAGCGCGACTAGCTTCGTTGTTTTGAGATTCCGCGGATGTCGCCGCCAGGGAAGGGGGAGTTGATTCACGACTGGAGAACTTAAAGCAACTGGGAGTTCCCTTGGGTGAGATGGCCAGATATCCATTAATCTGAAGTGAGCACAGGTCACTGCAAGGGGCTTAGCAACAGCAGATTCTTGAGTCCAAAAAACAACAGTTTTTTTTTTTTTTGCCATCACAAATTCCCCGAACGGACAGAGCAGAAGTATTTTTTATAACGTGCAATCTTGGGACAGAGCGAAATCACGGTACTGAAACGGAAGAGATGGAACATCTATATTTGATGTTCGTTTCGGCATTATTTCAAGTTTTTATTTATTTATGTTTCTTATTCAGAATGTGTGTCTGTCGTTGCCAAAATTAAAAAGCAAGCATGGGAAGTCAAAAGTGCCAGACTTTTGATTTGAACCCAGGTCTATGTTTTCAAAAGCAGAGGTATTGATATATTGCATATAGTAGAACATTGTTGTACTACAAACATTTTGGCATCGACTGCTTTCATGCTAATAATTAGCCTTTGTGTGGCACAGGGAGGAGTCAGCGGTCTGACCAATCTGCTGGAATTCAACGACAACGGAACCAACCACAACATCTTCTTCGAGATCCTGGGGACCAATTACGGGGAGGACCGTGGCCGAGGTGTCCGCACGGTAAGGGGCTCTTCCTTCTTCTTTCCTGTCCCCAGAACTCTATAAGAACTAGACAGGAAACTGCCTTCTGAAAACTGCACTTTTTCCACCGCCCATTGTTTCTCCTCTGATTGGCTAACGTGACGTCATGTGAACGCGGTTATTTTGTCCCTCTTGCACAGTGTAATGGTTGCCGCTGTAATTTTTATCTGGTAAACAATGCCGATAGCTAGCTGTTCGCTAGCTAAGTTAGCTGTCAGTGGCAACCAGATATATAGCAGACATTAAACCTGTTGATAATACCATTGGTAGATCGATGCACATTTTAAAGATGATAACACATGCATACTTTAGAGAAGAATATTTGATTGACCTTATCAGTGTCCTTGGTCATATTCCCAATTTGAACATAGCCTACGTTCGTTCTGTAGGTTATAAGCCAGCTAACTTATGTTGCTATGTGGTTTGGAGACCAAACTGAAGCCCCCTGGCTAGGCCTCATTATGTGATGAATCTGTGACACTACATTGGTCGTAGCTTAGACCTATTACAAATCTTATCAGTTTGGTTCTTAAGCAATCAGAGATCAGTGCGCCTAGTCAGTGCAATCCACTCACTGATTTTTGATCACGTTTTTTTTTTTCGCCTGGAAAAATTTGTTGATCCAGGAAACATGCTATTTCCAGCTTCTATTTATCACCACTGTGGGAGCTTTTGGCACCTAATTTACTGTCCGAACGCTGCGGAGATCTTCCTCTCAGGTTCCTGCGTCGTGCATGGACTGCAATTATGCTAATTTACGACCTGAAACGCTTCTAATTGATAATCATAGCTGCCTAATGAATTCCATCACCCTCCCTCTGAGAGCGGCGCGGTGCATCAGCATGCACTGCTCTGCTCTCCCCCGCCTTGCTTATTTATCTTATTTTGGTCAACAGTCGAGAGGAGCGGTATCTCAGGACAGGCTTCCCCGAGCACAGCGCGATAATTCATCTATTCTGCGGCATCCCGTTTGCCGTTAATTACTTTATTTATGCGCGCGTGTAAATTCGCATTCATTCGGGTTTCAGTTTTTAAATTCATTTTCGCGTCTTCCTGTCGGAATGCGGACCGATTAGCCGCCAACCGCGTGTTTTAGGACTCCGATGCGCGCGGGACGGACCGGCGAGGCCTTCAGCTGCGGTTCACGTCGCGGACGTGAGATCTGCTGCAGATCTCGGCGGTTTTCAAAGCGGAACTTCCTGGTTACCCAAGAGCTCCGGGTCGCACGCTGAGGATTGTGGGTAAGAGCGAAGCCCCTCCCCTTGAACTCTTGACGTAAGAGGGGTGCGTTGGTCGCTCTCTCGATAACTAGCACTACATCAGCCTGTGAAGACTCCTCTGGAGGGGCTTGCTGCAGATTACAAATTAAATTGTCAGATCTCATTAGGGATAATGGCCTTAGACAAACATAACACACCATGCTTCCAAAGATGAAATTAATCTTTAAGTACAAAGTAATTACATTAGCCCGCATTCCCTAATCAGAGCAGATAATTACTTCTGAAAGAATTAAATACTTATTATGCCACTGCCCCAGTACCGTAACTACACATCCCAGTGGCTCGTGGAAAGTGGTTCTTATGTTCCCCCAGTACACACTCAACCACTCTCTGTCATAAATTTTATTGTTTAGTTCTGACTAAGCGCCCGACCATTAGGCTATATAAGTGCCATCTCACCCACAGTAACTTTTATTGCTGTTAAAGGACAGCATAGCTAAATATGTAGCTCTGCTCTGATAACAAGCTAGTTAGTTAGCCGAGCAACTGGTGGGGGGCTTGACTGTTGTCTGATGACTGTTGTCAGAGAATGAGTCTTATTTGCCAGACTTAAAATTTTCATTATTTGGTTCCAGTTTATGACCTGTTGAGGATCAATTGATGAGTATTTTTCTTTAGTATATTTCTATGGTATGTGTCAGCCTAAGTATCCCATTTCTTGAAAAATAACTGAATATTAACCCATTTAAACCAAGGTGTCCTGCTGTGAATGAACTCAAATCTTATGATGTATACAATATATTACTGTTTGTTCTGCACTTAATTGGCATAACTGCCACAATTCTGACTTTGAGAAAAGTGTATTTTATTATTTTTTTTGTCAAATTAGTTTTATGCTACTGGCTGTTGGTTTTAAAATATTTCTAGCAATCAACCTTCACTAGCCTTCTTGCGGGAGTATTCAGGGACACAAATCTTGGTATACGGTGGAGCGTAAATAAAAATGACAACCGGCTCCCATGGAAAACACACTGGCATTGTGAGTACCCCAGCAGACGTGATAATAAGAACATCGCTTGGAAACGCTGAGCTCTCTCGTTCGACGGGCCGCTTGAAAGCCTCTTCGATGGGCGTTGGCGGTGAGGGGGGGGGAGGCGACGTACGTACCGTCCGTCCGTCAGTCAGTCAGTTGGGGGAAACTGAAACGCAGGAATTCGATTTTTCTTGGGCCTTAAAAGCTATCGACCTGCCCTGTCCCCGTGTCAAGATACAACAAGCTAGAAAAAGCGAAACTCAAAAAACAAATGATCTCTTCATATGATTGGCCGCATTAATCAGCTGGGCTGAAGGCGTTCCCATCGCGTGCTTTCGGATTTTAAGCAGGCGCTGGGCGTGTGGAGGGGGGGGGGTGGGCGGGGCGGTGGGGGGGCGATCGTGATCGATGGGGTTGAAGTATGAGATTCAGTGGAGCCCCGTGCTGGATTGATCAGCTTCGTCCTGTTTGGACGTGTCGCGGGGGGGGGTGGGGGCGGGGGCGGGGGCTTTCAGCGCGAGGTTCCCGCCCCACCGCGGTCCCCTGCGTGTCTGAGGACGAGCTCTCTGCGCGCGCGATATCATTTTAAAAGCATTTGTTTTTCCTCTGAGGTCCATTTCAGGTTATTTCAATTTTGCCCTGGGGTGTGAGGTCGGGGAGACTTTTACATGCATATAATTACGGCCATTTGTATTTCTTTCATTTTTTATGGAGCTGCATTTGCATGCCTTTGTTCTTACATTTATTCCCTGGCACAGGCTGTTAGAATAATTGACACAGAGGTGACCTCAGCTCATCCGCTCGATAGGCCCTGCTTTTCTCCTTTTGCTGACACACACACACACACACATACACACACACGCACACACACAAGGGTACCCACATGTGTGTACACGCGCACACACACACACACACACAAGGATACCCATATGTGTGTACACACATACACACACACACACATGATTACCCATATGTGCATACTCACACACACGCACACGGGTACACACAAGTGCATACCCACACACACAAACATCCGAATTCATAATAATGGTCCGGAATAATCTATCATAATAATTATTACCACCATGCAAGAATTAGTTTTCCAGTCCATTAATTTCTGTGGCGACATGCCGTTTGCTTCTCTATACATCAACAATTTAAAAGCTTCACTGAAGCGGATAGAGGACACCACTCTCTACTTTGGGATTGCTTGGCGAACCGTCGAAAGACCTCTATTAATTACCTCAGGGTCTGAGCTAATTTGCCGCAGGTGCAAACAGGATATTAATTAGGTTTTAATGAGAGGGACCGTGCCGCGAGGACTGGTGAGCCTCGTGGCCCCGTGATTGGTCAGCCTTCAAAGAGGGGGCGGGCCTTGGGATGGAATGAGAGACGCAGTAAAGGTCAGTCCTCTCTGTGCAGCTGGGTACAGCGGTGGGTGGCCTTTGCGTGGGATCAAAGGCTGGGATTTGGGTCATGAACCCACGTACCCAACACTTTCGGGACAGGACACACGGCGGACAGGAACAGTAAAGTTAACCTTTGTACGATGAAAAATAAGCGCAGTAGTTTAAAATGTCGAACGTATACAGTAAAACATTTTTGAGACATTTTAAAAAGATGCAGAGTTATTAAACATAAACTTGATAAAAATCATTTTTAAAAAAATCCGTTTTATAAATTTCTCCATGTGCGTCGGCGTTTTGTCGGCGACGGGTGCGGTGTCGTCCGGGAGTGCGATGTTGAAACCCCGTCCTTCAGAGTTTGGCATTGGAAGCAGTTCCTTATCTCCTCAGCCGAATTTCTGACATCAGTCGCTTTCCCCGGACGTCCCGTTTGCCGGAATCGTGAGATATCCCACGCTAGGGTCGCCGCCCCTTTTCTCCAAAAAAAAAAAAAAAAAAAAAAAAAAGCGCTTTCAGATTTGCTCTGGAAGTGGAGCGCAGCTCAGCCGGGACTCTTTATCATGAAAGGCCGGGTAAAAATGTGGGCTAAGGGAATTTGAAAGGAGGCTACGGTCCCTTTCATTCGAAAGTGATTTTGTCGTTTTTGGAGACTTTCCCCCGCGTCTTCATTGTGCGGGCATTGTCGGCTGGAATGTTTTATGCAGCAGGGAGAATTAATGCATTGTCGTCCAAGTGATGTCGGATAATCCAGCATTTTGGATGTACCAGGGCCTGATAGGCAGGGTTATTCATTACTGTGGCTAGGTGCGTTACTCTGTGTGAATTGGGGAAATCGAAGCTTCGCCTCGGTGCACAGCTCATTATGGACACGGGCCACCGTGTGGAGGTGGAGGTTGATATCGGCCTCATTGTGGAGCTCAGTATAGACACGGGCCTTAGTGTGGAGGTGGATGCTGATGGTAGGCCTTCTTGTGCGGCTGAATATGGACGTGGGCCTCGGTGTGGAGGTGGACATTGATTTATTTTATTTTTTAATTTTTTTTTTGTGGAGCTGAATATGGACATGGGCCTCTGTGTGAAGTTTAACATAGAGATGGGCCTCAGTGTGCAGCTGGAGGTAGACATGGGGGGGGACCTTGACGCAGAGGTGGAGATATATATAGGGCCCAGTGTGGAGCTGGAGATAGATATATATATATATATATGTAGGGCCCAGTGTGGAGCTGGAGATAGATATATATATATATAAGTAGGGCCCAGTGTGGAGCTGGTGATGACAGTGCCTGGGCCTGAGTATTGAGCTTGAGAGGGGGACATGTTATACAGAATGGAGCTTTAGGCAGACATGTATCTGGGGATGACACTGGAGGTGAGGAGCCAGCAGAGGTTCAGTCAGCTCGTGTGTAGTCAAGTCCGCTCATTATCCGTGAGCTTTTGGACGTGTGGGAGACGGGGGGGGGGGGGGGGGTGCTGTGACATGTGAAAAAGGCTCCGTTTTGCCTGTGCGTGGAGGACGGACAGGGGTGAGGAGAGAGAGAGAGAGAGAGGGATGGATGGATGGATGGATGGATGCTGGGGCAAAATGACAGTGGTGGCTCCACGGATTTAATTGTCATCTGGAGACTACGGTGTCACAGGAACCCTTTTTAAATAAATGTAGCATATAAATGTTTTCCCCGTGCCGCTTGAAGTTAAGGTTGTAAGAGTCTGTTAAATACGTGAAAGCCAGTCGGCGGAAAGGAGACCCCCCCCCCCTCCACCCCACCCCCGCCCCCAGGGGGGGTAAAGATCCCCATTTCCCCCCAATTTTCCATTCCATTAGGTAGATTCGGATGTTCTTTTATAGAAGCTATCTTTTTGCCTGTAGGGAAGGCGGGGGGAGCGAGAGAGAGAGGGACTCATTGATTTGTCCTGCTTCAGAGCCTCTCTTAGCACTTCTCCCAGACAACTCCCAGCAGAGATCCCACCTGTTAAACGTCTGGCGCGCTTCATTTTCAGCTACAGACCACTGTCAATTTTCTTTGGGGTCAGGAAGACATTTTTCTTCGGTGGATGTGACACAGATGTTATTAAAATGTTGTTAAAAGCTGCGGGGGGGGGATGACGGAGACTGGACAGAGGCACAGGAGAAAAGCAGCCGTGTTACTGGCGGGACTATGGCCTTGCCTTTTTTGTCCCATGTCGCCCCCTGTACCCAACAGCTCTCTCTGGCTCTTGGGCTGATTTTTTGAAGTCAGTCGGTGAGGCAGCCAGAGGATAAGGGATGAAAGTGTGTCTGCCTGTTTTCTGAAGCTTCCACCTCAAGATTATGATACTCAGTGGTGCAGTGGTTTATCATGTACCGGTCATTTACACTTCCATGCATTGGCGTCTTTAGGCAGAGTAGACAATGACTGGGGATAAATTGGCAAGTTTTGTTTGTTGTTTTATTTATTTATTTATTTTTTTCAGAATCGGACTGCAAAGCTTTGAGCTGGAGTGGTGCTTTGTGAAAGCCAGGTGTTTTGGTACCTAGGTTACAGTACAAATAATGTTACGTGGGTTTTTATTGGCTTTCTCATCTCAGCGGTCTGTGAGACGCAAGCCGCTATAGGCTGCTACAGTAAGCAGTCAAATCTCCCTTGCCTGTAGAGAACGTGGGATACCCTGCTCGCCAAAATCCAACAGTGCTTGGAATGAAAACCCTCTCTCCTCCCCCCCCAAAAAAACCCCACTCCGTGATTCACCCAGAGTCAGACAGATTCAGCAATTCCCCTCTGGGACCCTGAAGACAGCAGAACTCAGTGCGATATTTCTGAAGATAGCGCCCGACAAACACAAGGCAAACACTATAAATAAATATCAAAAAGCTTCCCAAACAAGCGCTTGGAAGCGGCTTTCACACAGCTGGAGACCACATTCCCTTTGTGGAGTTCTCAGTGTTTTATTCAGTCAAGTCCCATCAGAGCGCTTAATTATTTAGAGGAACATAATGTTATGGCGTCTTAAGGCTCGTCTGAAGGCTCACACCTTGCCTTTGCAGTATTTCGCTCATAATCTACCTCATTAATCTTACAAGTAAGGTCAGTCCTTGGATGTACAGTAACACACACACACACGCACACACATCACACATACAGTATGAGCTCCATGATGTTTGGAACAGAGACTTTTTTTTTCTTGATTTGATTCCGCAATTTTAGATTTGTAGTCAAGCAATTCACACTTGGTTAAAGTGCAGATTCTCAGCTTTTATGAAACTGTATTGTTATCCATTTTGGTTTCACCATATAGACGTTACAGCAATGTGTGCATCTCCCCCCCTTCCCCCATTTCAGAGCACCATAATGTAAATGTAACATTGTACAGTATATATACAGTATAAAATCCTTTGTTTTATTTTACTTTCTAGTGAAAACAGTCATCACCTGCAGGTTGTTTATTTTTATTTTTCAGGGCAACAAAATGACGTAGCAAACATATGCTTAACACGAAATTACACAAAAACCTCCACAACTAAGTACAATATCAAATCGTCACTTAACATTGAGTTGTCTTCTCACACTGGAAGCATTGACAGAGGCACCTGTGGATTTCTTCACATCTGAAGCCAGAGAGGAGCTTGATTTTTTCTTAAAGATAAAATCTTTAAGTGCTGTCTTTGTGATGCTGATAGCTTCGGTGGTCAGCCTGTTCTTGTACGGTTGTTAGGAGTCCAATTTTCTCTGTATCTCGCAATAATCTTTTGAACTCCATTTTTTTGGAAACTCCTGTTTTTTTTCCATTCATTTTCCTTTGACTATCACCTTACACTTACACAGCTGAATTATCTTTTATTTAATCTCATCAGAAATATCTCCGTTAGCCATTTTAGATGTACATGAAAAAGAAATCTGCAAGGCAGGTAAGGTATGTGGACAGGAACACTTTTTTTGTTGTTTTGGCTCAATGCTCCACCACATTATTTGAATATCGGGCTGAAACCCGTACACGGTTCTTCCAATATGGAATTAAATTAAAGCTGGTAGTCTGCACTATAACCTCATAGTCACTGTTTAATTTCAAATCCAATGTCTTGGACTACAGAACCAAAACAGCAAAAATTGTGTCACATCCCAATACTTTTGCATTTAAGCGTATGCCACATGTGTGTGGCTCATTGTGCCTGGGGCCAAAACGAATGCTCCAGACAGCTGTTCAAGGGGAAGTGATATTTATTATTATTTAGATGATTTGGACCAGTAAGATTCACATCCACATTAAATAACCATTTTTTTAAAAACCAAGACATGTTTTAGGTCCAAGGAAAATGATAAATCACTACTAGCAATCAGATATCGATGGGATTGACTCATTAATCTTTTTCTGTTGTGGATGCCAAAAGCACATCCGCTGAAAAATTAATAAATATTCGGAATACTTGTTAAAACAGTGATTGGCTATTGAATGTAATGTTCTGGGTAATTACAAAACTGAAAAATGGGTATTTTGACATGTTCAAGAACTCTCCATTAGTCTGCAATTGCAGAGAAAGGCACTTGAGCATTGTTTCTAAATTTCTTTTGTCATACATTCTCCACCGGTGGGCTGACTGGCTTCCGACTCAGTCCTGTCAGTGCAGCCCGGGTGCACGTGTGCTGTAAATCTGAAGAGCCATATTTCACACGCACGTTTTCCCACCACACAGCCCCAGATACGAGCTGGTTAAAAAAAAAATCAGTTTGCCTTCTCTGGTACTGCAGACTTTATAAAGAATGTTTCGTCCTATTAAAAAAAGGTGCATTTAGTAACCTTAAGCTGGTGAGGTTTCGTTGTTATTACTATGCAAGCGATTTATCCACACAGATTTGTGAAGATAATTCCTGTGAGTACAAAACAGAATCACACAGTTTCATACAGTGCTACTTTTTAATGCGTTTTTGGTCATTATTCGCAACACAGTGATGCCCTTTTGGTGAAGTATCTCGAGGCAGACATTGTGGATACTGGAATATGGAAATATGCCTGCTTAGAGTGGTTAGCAGTTCAAAAGAAGCAGCATTTCAGAAGAAAAAATGGTTCCTTCTGTTTCGGTAGAATAACTGTTAGTACGTTTACAGGTACAGCAAAGAGATAGACCACGGATGTCATTTCAGACCAGGACTGTTTAAAGAGTATTGAATTCATAAGTTTAAAGGGATAAAAAAATGTTTGCCTAAAACAGTGTTTGCGTGTGATGGGGGGGGTGGTTTGGGATTCCTCCCCCAGGAAGTGTTTTTGCATTTGTGGAATTAATTTACTTCAGTTTCTGCAAAGTGCACACTAACGCTGCAAGGAAAACCGTCACAAAAACAGTTCCTCGTTTATGTGCACCATATGTTTCGTAGAACTCCTGAGTATCGATTGCTCTAGATGTGAGTTATTCATTTAATAGGAATGGGATTTTCATTTTGTTTTCCTTAACAGCCAAAATAATCATATTTAAGAAAAAGTTGCTTGAGAATGTTCGCTTGTTCATTTAGAAAAGGGGGCCTTTGTGAAATTGGCACAGGTGAGTGCCAGGGTTTACCCAGGGTCAGGCAGAGGGGGTAGAGGAATTGAAGTTGCTCTGAGCTGCGCTCAGCTAGACAGGTGAGTAAGGGATCATTTCGGGAGTCTTGGCATGCTTGACTCCGCCCCCAAACAGCGGGGAAAGGGGATGATGGGAACGTTGGAACATAAATCTAAATTTGTCTCGAGAAGGTGCGCAGTCTAGCCCGGGTCACTGAACCCTGCTGACACTCCCGTGTTCTACATACACCAGACCCATGTTCCCGTTCGCCTGTGAAAAGCCACAGACCCAGGCGTGTGACCCCCCCCCCCCCCCCCCCCCCGTGTTTCAGTGGGTGATGAATTTCTCTAGTCCCCCTCGTGCAGTATGAAAGCTTTCGCATGTTCAGACCCGGTCGAAACTCATTCTGTCATGCCGGGCCGTTTCAGTGGCGTCTCCGGTGAAAGCTCTCAAGCATTTTGTTCTTTTTTTTTCCTTTTTTTTACGATTTTATTTATTTATTTTTGACCTATTCATTTATTTATGATGTTATTTTTTTTTGTGCTTGTTGGCCGGTGGAATCAAAAGAAATAACTGTTGTTGGGGGGGGGGTTAAACCGAGCTGTGGAGAAGCAGGGTTTCAGACTGGGGGGGCAGGCGGGTGGGCGGGTGGGCAGGCGGGCGGGGGGGGCGGGTGGCGGGGGGCAGAGGCTGCGCGGTTCCCTGCGTCATCGCTTATTGATGCGGCTGTAACGGCGGCTCGGCGGAGCTGCAGCGGCGGGTTCTGCCCGCGCCTCTGCGGTTTATTGCCAATTTAGAGCGGGCTGCTCAGCCCCCCGCGAGAGGCCGGCCAGCGCGGTCGGGCGTCTGCGTCCGGCGCGGAGTCTATTTTTATTTATCGATCTTTGTTTTTGCGTTTTATCGGCATGCATATCCTCGCTTTTGGCCAAAACCGCACATAACGGTTAGCGAGCTCCTGCGTCGGTTGTGTGGCGATAATTAACGTCGCCACCTAGTGGCCGAGGAACGCCTGGACGCTTTGCCTTTGAGAAATGATTTTGTTCAAATCAACAGTTTGCAGGTATGCTGACAGTGCTCTTGGCCTGCTTCGGGAAAAACAATAAAGCGGCGTTTGATATTCAGTCTCAGGCGCGAAACGGCACGGGGCGGATCTGGTTAATGGCGTTTTCGTGATTGCGTAATCTGAGAGAAATGGATGCTGTTGCTCATTGGCCGGTTGCAGCTGTGTGGCGAACGTCGTGCGCTAAGGTGATTACGACAGTGAGACAGATCTCATTGGGCAACCCCCCCCCCACCCCTCAAGCATCACAAGATCCACAAGCCCACCACAACCGTTCCCTCCCCCGCTGTTGCCCGTTTTCTCATACCCCCACCCCCCCTTACAGTGTGTAAAACCAGGATTACACCTTCCTGTTCCCACGCCTCGCCTCGCTCCCCCCTCCCCCCCCCCTCGTGGATCAGTGCGTCTCCTGTTCCCAGGGTGTCCTCCTCCTCTCCTCCTTGCGGTCTCTTTCCCCACGTTTTTCTCGCATCGTTCCACCGCACGGCCGCCACCACCGCCGCCGCCGCCGCCGCCGCCGTCGCCGGGAAGACGTATGGGCGGAGCTTCCCCAGCCCTTCCCGCCCTTCCTCCCTTTGCATGCCATGACGGACTCCTCCGACGTTTCGCCTTTCACAAGATGTTGCAGAACACGACAAACGCAGAAGTGCTGCGGTTTGAGAATAGTGTGTGCTCTGTGCGGGAAAGAGGAGGGGTGGGGGGGGATTGGGGGGGGGGGGGGGGTTCCATTTTGAAGTGGTATTTCATCTCAGGCAGTCAGTGGAGGATGTAAGGAATCTCCCGGAGCAGAATTCTTCAAAGGGACATCGCTGCTCTCCCCGTTCTCCAGTGGAAGGGGCTCTGACATGCACCCCAGGGGTCAGTCTTTCCAATGAGGCCAAACGTGCGCAACACCAGTAGACCGCTCCCCCCCCCACACATACTCCAGCACTGTGCCCTGGGACACAGCGCCCCCGCGTGGCCGGGCACGTTAACGAACCGCGTTGTGCAAAAATACATTAACATCGATGGCATCGCTCTGATTATGCTTGGTATATTTTTACCATGTATTCTGCTTGGTTATATATTCCGATATTCCTCTTCTGTTAATGTATTATTCATACATCGCAGAGGGATTTTCTGTGTAGGAGTGCTTCCTATATATATTGAGTACAGTTGCCCTGCTTAAGACCTGCCTCTTGGGTCAATTAAACAGCAGAATAATTTCAGGGATGCTGGCCTTGCAGGAGATTCTGTGCCCCCTCAGGGCGGGGTAGGGTGTAGGGTATTGGGGAGACGGAGACGGGCAGCACACACCGCAACATCTCGGAGGAAGAGCACTTAACAACCCCGGGCTTTAAAATATTAAGAGGTACAGTTTCAGCCGACAAGCGGGCGATCCACTGCCATCTTCCTTCTGTGCTCTGTGCTCTGCTTCCTCCGCCTCCTCACAGAAGCTTCCGGACCTTTTCCTCAAACGCGGTGCCCTTTCGTTACCGTTACCTGCCCTGTCCCCCCTGACCCCCCTGACCCCACCCCACCCCGACCCCACCCCACCCCCCCGATTTCACACGCCACCCACTCGTGTTTTTTTGGTTTTAATTATCCACACTAGGAAAGCACACGAACAGACACACACTACAGCAGCTACCTGCCGCTGGTGCTGTTGAGCGGGAAAAAAAACCCCAAAGAGGTTTATGGTTCTCTCATCTAGTACTAATCATCAACTGAAACGATAAACGATGCAGCGAAAAATAAACGATAAGCGATAAACGCATGTTCCTCTCTCATCCCAGCAACATTCTCTTCCCCCAAACTGTTTCAACCACCTTTCTGGGGAAAACAAAGAGAATTTGTGCAGCAGAAGGAGTGAAATTCCCCCGGTGGAGGTGTAACGTCCCGCCCCCCCCCCCGTGTCTGCGGGAGCGGCTGCCAGGGATGCTTAAGCTTCGGCAGGCCGTGCTGGAGGTGAGGAGCGACGCTGCGTTTGAAGCCTGCTCGTCTCCGTCGGGATCGCTGGGAGGCACGCGCTCCTGAGCCAGCGCCCAGCGCACCGCTCACCTCCTTACTGAGGCGGGGCGGGGCGCGGCGGGGCGGGGCACGGCGGGGTGGTCAGGGTGGGGTAGGGTGGGGAGGGGTGAGGCAGGGTGGGGTGAGGCGGGGTGAGGCAGGGTGGGCGGGGCGAGGTGGGGCGGGACGGGACGGGGTGGGGCAGGGTGGGGTGAGGCTGGGTGAGGCAGGGTGGGCAGGGTTTGCGGGGCGGGGCAAGGCAGGGCGGGGCGAGACGAGGGGAACAGCTCCCCCAGTGGAAAGACACAGAAATGCTCCTCTGTTTGAGAGCTGCACAGTTTCCATCACACGCACACCTACACATACGCACAAACACACACACACACACATGCGCGCACACACACGCACCCACACATACACACAAACACACACACTCACACACACACACACACAGACACACATACACACACAAACACCCACACATACACACATACACACACATGCACACACACAAACACACACACACACACATCCACATGCACACACACACACGCACCCACACAAACACACAAACACACACACACGCACCCACACATACGCACAAACACACACACACCTACATATACGCACACACACATGCACACACACATACGCATATACACACACCCCTGCACACATACACACATGCCCACTCGTGCACACACTCACACACACACACACACACACACACACACACAGACACACACACTGATGTTACTGTTGGATTTGACTTCATATTTCTGCTCTCCATACCTTTGTAAACATTGTCTACCAACCATCCTCTGCTGATGTCTCATCGCTGCCTTCAAATATAACTTCTCTAAACCCCCAGTTATGACAGTGTCTCCTTTCTAAAGGTTGCGGTGTTGGAAAAAAAATTTAATTTGCCTTCCTTCGCACAAATTTTTATTCATGTGCACGCCACTTTAAAAGATCACATGTGCCTGGGTCAATAATTTCAATAATTTTCAGAAATGTGGTCAGGTTAAATTTAATTCCCACAGAATGGAAACTTAATTTAATTTCTTTCCACTTGCCATTAATTAGATTTCTTTAAAATTAAAAAGCGTTCTTTGTGAAATATATCTTGGCTAATTGGGCAGTTTTGTTAGTCAGTATAATTACACCTCAGCATTTTAATTTCCAAGCGTATTTGATCAAATGGGGAAAAAAACTGCCCATTAACCATAATCCTCTGACCTTGCTTTGTAGCAAGAAATCTTTCATAAAATAGTCCTTGTGTATGTGGATGATACAAGTACAGCACTGTTCAAGTAGAAACTATTTAATAGTAATTAGAAAGTGGAAACTATTTACTGATAATTGCACTTTTATGTGTATGAGTACTGATTCATGAATACCTATATTATTGACATAGATTCTGTTCTATTCTGTATCATTTCCCTTTTTTGCCATACTTGTATATTCACTATTGATATACCTGGTCTAGCTTCTGTTATCACCATTGTAGGTCATTGTACATACGTGCATTTGCAAACACGCTGTGGTAGTTTCTTTCCAAGAAGAAATGCAGTTTTGATTTATGAATATAGGAGGTGATGTAAGGAATGTGTGTCCTACCATTTTGTTCAGAACCTTTGAGCCACACGTAATACTTCTGCACATTTTTTTTTTTGTGAGATTGCGTTGCATACCCCAAGGACATGATGACATAATCAATGGCATCTTGCAAAGATCATTTCTGAAGCATTTAAATATTACAAGGTTTTTTTTTTTTTTAAGGCAGACTAGGTAGGTTGCGAGACTGAACGAACAGCATCTTTTTTCTTCTTTCTCTTTGAGTTACAAAATGCACACACACACACCCACTCGCATGCATTCACAAGCACAGACATGGACACGCGTCAAAGAAAACTTTATTAAAAAGGTGTTATTAATAGCCGAACCACAGTATTAAAAGGATTCTGTGTGTGGAACACTGCATTGCCAAAAAGCAAGATAATCTGACACATTTTTATTCTAATTCTTTCTAATTCTCTGTATTAGACAGATTTAAGTATGGCGTTTCCAAGGGATGATAAAATTGTCCAGAGCGGTATTAGTTAGCCAGAAAATTGAGCCGACAAGTTGTTTAAGAAGCCTTAAAATTTGCATCAATGTCCATTAAGAAATTCTCAGCTGCAGGGAAATTCTTTGGCAGCAGTTTTTTTTTTTTTTTTTGAAGAGAGGAAGTCCGAAGGGGTGAAAGCTGTTTATGTGCTTTCCTGCTTTTTTTTTTTGCAAAAAAGTGGTCTTGACTTTGGCCACTCTTCTTCCTGGTTCTTTTTTATCGTGGTGTGGAGAAAGCATAAGATGACTTTGGTGAACTGACTTGTTCAGACTTTTTTTAGATAATGGAAACTCAGTCCAGCCAGAACAGTGAATGTGCCTTTTAGCTGCACAGTAGATTGTTCAGTGTTAATTTGACAGGCAGCACTCATGTGGTCTTTATTGGACTCATATAAGCCCTGTTATCCCGGCTGAATTAACACGGGCCATTTTACCTCGTGTTGCCAAAGAGCCAGACCCATTTGCAGTGGATGAAACAGCCCTGTAAGGAAGCAGACAGGAGAGAGGTAGGCCCAAATCCGTGATAAAACTGGCCGTATCGTTCGGTCTGGAATAGGACAGGTGAACGATGTGATGGGAGAGCAGCGTCTGCCCGGGGAATCAATCTTGCGGACAGGCGAACCCCTTACTGCCGCGAAATCCGTCAGCTTCGCGCCCATCCATCAGGGCACTTTCCCACCGAATGAAATTTATCACGGCTTTAAGTGTTTATCGCCAGAACAATGTAGCATACTGATGGGTTCAGGGAAGGGTTCAGCTCGAACCGTGAGTGACTCATTGGCTCGTAAAGACTTAGTCTTAACTAATGTGAACTTGCTTTTTTTTTTTCCCTTTTCCTTTTCAACCGAGAAACGCCATGTGACCAAAAGTAATCTGGGCCACCCCTTGACCTGGGGCTGTTTTTCCTGGTTTGGACTAGGCCCCTTAGTTCCAGTGAAGGCAAATTTTAATGCCATGGCATACAATCGCATTCTAGATAATTCCGTACTTCCCCAACATTTTGTCATTTTTCCATGGAAGTGTGCATTTATATGGGCCATGTTCGAATCAGGGCACTTCCCCACTGTTGAGTGTAGCTGTTGAGTGCACTGGATGAGGAGGATGTGAAGTTGGTGAGTTGTTAAGTATAGTTCTCTGAATGTAGTGTACTTAAAAACCCCAGGATGATTGAGACTCATTTTAAGGGTTTTGCTGAGTATACTTGGGGGAGCATACTTTTCAGGAATTGAATGATCGTTTTGGGTCCCATAAATATGACACGCAGCTCCACTTTAAAAACGAGGCGCACATTTTCCTTCAATAACAACACTTCCACAGTATGGCTGGAAAATAGTATGGAGGATATTTTTGCATACTGCTCATCACATACTATAACATGCACACTAAGGAGTATGCAGTATGCTTAGTAGACAGTACAGTACATATCTTGAGGTCACACTAGTTAGGAGGCTGATTCAGACAGCAGACGTGGATTCGGTAGGATTAGGTAGGACTCCCAAAGTCACAAGCTTGTGGCTCTGAAAGATACCAACCAAAGGAACAGTCAGCCATGCCGTGAATGACACAGAACGGCCTCACATTAACCTAACATCTGGGACGTTCTTAGAAACATTCAGTGTTTCAGCACCCGTGTAAAATAAAGGTTTAAAGATACGATCTTAACAGCGCCTTAACAACGGATCCCTCTACGGCAAATTCAGAAGGGTCTGCAGTGGTCATTTCTCATCTGCTGCTGCTCTGCTGAATCTGGGGAAGGCTATAACGGCAGTATCATGCCTGCAGGAGGACATTTATGAGATGAATGACAGCTGGTGGAAGAGCAAAGAGAACGATATGGAAGCTCGGAACATATCGAATGACTTTAGGGGGCCAGAAACAGCGCTCTTAAACGACGATGTATACGGGCCCCCAAAACCAACAGGCTCGCACCTGCTGAGAGGGACGCCGGTGCCAAAGTTCTCACAGACGAGGGGAACGTCGTTAATCCACGGGACGGAGAGAGAGAGAGCTCTTTCCCAAATTTACTGAGCCAACAATGGGAGATGCGCGTCACGGCGTATTACAGGAGGACAAAAAAGGGGCCCGGTGCAACAAGGGAAACGAGTTTGCCAGCGAGAGCGGGAAGGAAGAACTCGATGAAGCTGTCGAAGACGATCCGATATGGGGGGACCCCGGGCCTCGATGGAGTCTCCCCCCCCCCCCCCCCCCCCCCCCGAAACCGTCAAGAGATTGTGGCGGTGCGGACAAAATGGAGGGCTTCTGACCTGAAACGCAGGCCCCAGAACAACCTGGAATTGACCGACCCCCCCACCCCCCCCCCCCCCCCAGGACCTTACATCTTCAGATAATAGAGGTGAAAGGTCTACACGGCCGTAACGACCAAATTCGCATATCTCTCTGGCCAGATGACAGAAAGGCCCACGCAAGATCTCTTCGTAACGACTTCGTAGTTTTCCTTTGACTGGATTACCACCCCAGGCATCCTGCTTCATTAGGTACGGCTGAGCTGAGGGAGGTGTTCTTTCTTCCCTTTTCCAGCTGATGCGACTCCACGGTCAGCCGTTAATCAGAATGACGGTGTGAATGTGAACGGCTGAAGGAGAGCTTCGGGCGCTAGCTGGCCGCCGCTTCCGCCACTTCTTCATTTCAGCGAGCCCTGGGTGGAGGAGGGGGAGGAGGGAGGTCTCCGCGTTCGAGCGCAAGCTGCGGCAGACGCCCGGAACACGGTCTCGGGCCGCAGAGCTGGGGATGATGTAAGAGCTGGAAAACCGATCGATCCATTTTTTCGGTCATCTTAATTTCGGCCAGAAGTCCTGTTTCAGAAACTGCCGCAAAAAAAGGGAACTCTTCAGGCGTGTATATATTCTGCTTCGGAATCCACTGGAAGGCAGATTGCTCTCTCTCTCTCTCTCTCTCTCTCTCTCTCTCTCTCGCTCTCTCCCTCTCTCCCTCTCTCCCTCTCTCCCTCTCTCCCTCTCCCTCTCTCCCTCTCTCCCTCTCCCTCGCTCTCTCTCTCTCTCTCTCTCTCGCTCTCTCCCTCTCTCGTTTGAGCTGACTGAGCCAGAATAAATGTTTTGGCAGTTTTGGGAGTTCTGCGCGACTGGTTTGATTGACGGCCGAAGCCGGGTCCATTTTAGAATATCAGTCGATGGTCGAAAATCTGTTATTTTAAAGGCACATCTGCCTCCTTTCGTAGAACTCCGCGGGGTTTCCTTTCTGTGTTCCGTTTCCCTGCCTATCGCATACGGCTGTCAGCATCGAGTCTTGGCGGTGGGCTGTGCGTATCGATTTCAGTCAACGAGAGCACTTGCTCTCTTGTCTCCCTCTCTCTGATTTTTGTAAAAGCAGACAAAAGTCTTGTCTTTGGTTGCCTGTCACTTGGCTTTGCTGCGAGATGCAGGTTAATTTCCACAGCGCGTGAAGGGGGGGGGGGACTTGTGGGGGATATGCGCCACTGTGTCAGGCGGGGGGGGGGGGGGGTGGGCACACATGTGACTGCGACAGACGGCTGTCACGAAAGAGGGGAACGTACTGCCAATCGCCCGAGGGGGTTAGGGGGGAAAAAACAGAACAAGCAGAACATTTTTATTTATTTATTTATTTATTTCTTTATTTATTTTTGTTACCTTGTACGGTACAGTAGAGAACAGTGCCTCAGTGTTCCATGTTCCATGGACGTCCTGTGGAGAAGATTTATCAGTGCGCCGTGAATAACGCAAAAACAAGTCTAGGCGTGGTGAGATTCGCCCCCCCCCCCCTTATACCCCCAGGATGCCCGTCGGGGAAAGGCGGGGCTCAGCTCCGCCTCCTCCCGCTCGCACCTGTCACTCAGAGGGAATTAGATGACCCGCAGCAGCACTGCGAGGGCCTCAGAACTCAGCTCAGTGTTCTCCGGAATTATCCGCGGCATCAAAAGCCGTTTCTATCCTCTTTGATTCCAATCCTTCTCCCCCCCCCCCCCAACCCGCCCCCTCCCCCCAGTCCAGTGTAAAATTACCAAATTACTTTTGAAAGGCTGCGGTTTCCCCCCCCCCCCCCCGTCCCCCGTCCGTCTCTTCAGGTGTGATGTGACCCATTTAGAGGTGATGGGGAAGAAAATGGGGTGTGAATATGCTCTCTGCAGCGGAATCGCTGTCGCCCGGCTTTTTAAAACGAAATCCGCTCCTCGCCTCTCCTCGCCTCCCCCGCGCCTCCCCCGCGCGCGCGCTCTGCCCTGGCTGCGGAGGGGCGGTGCCTACGCGCGTCGGGACGTTTGGGGCTCCGACGCGAGTCGACGAATTCGCTCACTTTCGAAATGTGTACCGTGGCGCGTTGCTGGAGGGCGGGGATCGAAGCGTGGCGTTTCGGCGCGTGTGGTAAATACCCGCCCTCGCGGTGACGTCTCTTCCGTACGACTGAGCGCCCCGCGACCCGTGGCGGCCGGATCGGGTGCAGAGACCCGGCCGCCAGCTCGGCCAGCGGGCCGCGATGCGGCGAAGATGCCGTAGACGGCACAGGGCGGATTTGCGCGGTTCTGAGGACACGCGCAACGACGCGATTCGCCGCGGCGGCAGGGCCTTCCGATTGGCCGAAAAGAGAGAAAACTCGACTCAGCCGTTCCTCTTTCGCCTCTTGCTCTATTTCCCTCTTTGGCCGTGTCACCTAGGCAACATCAAGCCCAATACACAGTGGCGCAGCACATAATGCACTGGAGCCAGGACTGCGGACCTGGCCCGGCTCGGCACCGGGGGGTCCTGGAACATTAGCTCAATTTAAAAAGCAGATTGATTGATTGACGATAAATAACAGGTAGCAGAGGGAGGAAATGAAACAGTGTTGTACCGAGTCCCATGGCAGGGGTGTTGGGACAACACCGTTTTTTGATTAAATCGGTACGCCCCATGCCCCGGGCTGAAGATTCGAGGTCAGGTGATCTGTGGTGGCGTGGCTGTATTACCTTGTACTCGCGGCAAATCGACGCACGGGGGCGTCGCGATCCCCAGGAAGTGCGCTTCCGTCCGACGGCGTGCCTTGTTCATCACGACTTTCCCTCGCCGGTTTTGGCGCTGACGTTGACCTTTGACCTCGCGGGAACATCAGTAAGCTGGAAGTGCCTCGGTCGCTGAACCATCCTGCCTAACGCGCCTCGAACAATCACCTCTCTCTCTCTCTCTCCCCCTCTCTCTCTCTCTCTCTCTCTCTCTCTCTCTCTCCCCCTCTCTCTCTCTCTCTCTCTCTCTCTCTCTCTCTCTCTCCCCCCCCCTCTCTCTCTCTCTCCCCCCCCTCTCTCTCTCTCTCTCTCTCTCCCCTCTCTCTCTCTCTCTCCCTCTCTCCCTCTCCCTCTCTCACTCTCTCCCTCCCCCCTCTCTCTCTCTCTCTCTCTCCCCCTCTCTCTCTCTCTCTCCCTCTCTCCCTCTCTCTCTCTCTCTCTCTCTCTCTCTCTCTCTCTCTCTCCCCTCTCTCTCTCTCTCTCTCTCTGAAAGTCGTTAAGCTTCCAGCCGTAATACAGCCCAACAGGGCCCGTCTGCGTCTTTTACACACGGGCGTCCGTACGCTGCCGATGCTATTGGCTTAATTAATGGCTGAACCTCACATTCGCCGTGCGCTCTGTGTTTACGCGTCGGTCCTCGTTTCCCCGGTAATGCGTCCATTTCACCGCCGTTCGGGGAGATCTGCGGTTTGGGGTCAGCGAGCATTTGCCGTTATGTCTGTAGTGCGCTACGCGCCGTGGTACAGCACGGGGCAGCGCCCCCTAGCGGTGATGCGCAGTACTGACGCAGCTCTCTCAGGCCCGTCTGCTGTGTGCTAGAGTGTTAAAGCTCTGCGCTGCGTCTGCACAGGCAGCTCAGACTGCGACATGAGAGGGAGAGAGAGAGAGAGAGTGAGGGAGAGAGGGAGAGAGAGAGAGAGAGATAGAGGAAGAGAGAGAGAGAGTGAGAGAGCGATAGATAGAGAAAGAGAGAGAGGGAGAGAGAGAGAGAGGGAGGGAGGGAGAGAGTGAGAGAGGGAGAGGGAGAAGCTAGAGAGAGAGAGGGATAGAAAGAGAGAGGAAGAGAGAGAGGGAGAGAGGGAATGTAACTCATCCCGCATTAGCGAAGCCAGTCCCGCCAAAGCAGCGCGCGGAGTCCAGACCGCGTGGCGGTTCGGGGTCCGCTCAGGTCCCAGAACCAGCGCCGCTACATCCAGGAAAATGGCCGCTTTCACAGACCAGAGGATGACACGCTGAAAGCTTTTTTTTTTTTTTTTCCATCTGGATGAAAAGCTGAATGTCAGGAGGGGATGGTGGCACATGGAACAAAAGAGATGGTCTGCGCGCAGAGGAGCATTATGGGATACTAATGGCGCCATTCCCAGTGTCAGCCTGAGCTCCTCATTTCTTTGGTGGGAAATGAGCCCTTATCTGTCCCTTTGAAGATAAGGACATCCACTATACGTCCATCGGATGCTCTGGGAAATGTTTTTTTTTTTTTGCTGCCGCCGCCGCCGCCGCGACATTGAGGAAGGATGTTCACCTCACCTGTTACGGCGAGTAACTGGGGGGGGGGACGGGGGGGTGCCGCAACTGAAATTCCGCTCACGAAGTTGATTAAAGAAAAGGCCACTTTCTTCTCCTCGAATCGTGCTTCTCCCTCAAATGGCTCGAATTGGCGCATAAATCCCCCGGCCTCTCTCCAGTGGAAGCGCCGGAGACGCTTCTAAACAAATCCTGGCCTCGATGTGCGTTTTTTTTTCCTCTTCCCCCGCCCTTGCTGCGCTCCTGTTTCGTAATGATAGCTCCCGCGTGGATGCAACCGTCCTGCCCAGATGTTTTGCAATCAGGTTTTATGACACCCATCTCCCCCCCTCTACCCGTAGGGATAGGCCCGTGGGGGGCGGGGGGGGCCAGGGCCGGGGGCCAGGGGATGGGGGAATGCGTGCGGGTGCATTTGGGTGCGGCCTGCCCCTCCTCGTCCCGCGTGGGGTCGTGATCGCTCGATGGGTAATGCCTTATCGATTAGGCCCGCTTAAAATTTTACAAGCGCTTAGCAAACCCGGTGTGCTGTAAATCGAACTTTTATGAATCCCCTGCAGTCTTCTTCCCTCCGTGTCGGAGAATCTCCGTCGGACTGTCGAGATTTCGCTTGCAGACGCTTCCCTCAGCGACAGCTCAAGGCTGTTTAATACAGCTTTCTATACAGAGCATTAATTACAGGTTTTTTCATTCGATAGAGGCCCAGTTTCTTTACATTAGTTGCGTATCTATTTTCCAGTCCTGGTCTCCAAACCAAACCGGTTGACTTTAAATCAATGCAGAGGCACTCTGAGGCCTGGGAGTCTTTTTTTTTTTAACCAATTTGAATTAATGATGCACTTCGGGGAGATCCATCAGATACTTTCAATTTCCAACCACTCATAATATATGGATTGACGGCGTACAGGGAGGTTTAGATAATGGAAGCTCTCCCTGACGCTGTAGAAACTCATAGTGTTTGACACATGACAGGGAGAGGGATGTGGGGGGGGGGGGGGGGGGCGGTGTAGTGGGGAGGGTTGGGGAGAGTCATGGCCCTTGTGAGAGAGCATTAAGTAAACGCCCTCAGGTACCAAAGCAGCGTGGTTTCGGTTGACTGTTTACACAAAAAACACTGACAAATTGTCCTTTGTTTAATATCTACGCATACTTTTAAATCAGACCTCTTGTCATTTAACACATACATGTGTGCGTGTGTTACGGAAATTGGTTTTAAATTAATGGCTGTGTGTCTTTTTATTGACATTTTGATCTTTGATCAAATTAGTATGCCGTCAGTGCGTTTGTATCGATTTACTGCCAATAAAGCACACACTTTATGTAATTACAAAGAGGGCATCGGCACAGTTATATGTGTTTGTACCAGGTAATCCATACAAGCAATGGGTTTGCAGGGAATACACAATACAGGCAGTTTAAAGCAAGCAAGAATTACCCAAAGATAATAATTATAACAACCGCAACATGCAAACAGTTTTACAATTATTCTGTGTTTAAAACACAGAATTTGGTCTGTATTGCATGTCTGGTGTGTCTCCTTTATCTTCTTTTGTCGTTCTAATTTTCTGGCCAATAGAATATTATTGAAATCCTCTAATATCCTTATTACCTCTTCTCATTGGTCTTTCCTGTATAGATTGCCTGTTAATAATGCCTGTCAGTAGCTACGTCTGCTCAGCCAATAGCATTGTCTGTTCTTTGTAGCTAATCACAAGACAATCAGGAGAAACCAATAAGGATGTGACATCTCAAACACACTTTATAGCTGCCATCTTTGATGTGCCATGCAGTGCCCTTACTGGCTAACCGAAGTAGGATTACCAAGATTTTAAAAAATAATGCATTGGAAATTGAGAAAATTCATGACTTTGAGATGTTCATAACTTGTGAAAGTGACATGAAAATACACATTTTAAGAATTTAATCTATAATTTAATCATATACATTATATAGTATCTTTATTCTTAAGTTGACTACTCTCATTTTGCAATTGTAATCTTTTATTTAAGCTCGTGGATTGATAAATGTCCATTTCACTGACCCTGCTTTCTTTGGACTTTTATGCAAATAATGACTTTGTTCTGTTTCATTTGCCTTCTCAAAAGTATGCATCAGCAGTAGTACGTGATGCTGAGATGTCCCTCGTGTTTCTTCGGCAGACGAGTATATTTACAGATGTAGTGATGAACGTATGCGCTTTTCCGTACAATAAGTGACCGGTTCTGTTGTTAAACACTAAGCCCGTGCGTGTGTGTGTGTGTGTGCGTTTGGTGGCATTTGTTTGTTTATGTACGCTATCAGGGGATTACTGAACCATATGTCAAGTTTATTGAAATGTAACACTGCCACATGCTGCAGTGACAGACACAGGGTTCACGCTACAGAAAGCATGCATTCATAGCAAAGCAGATGGGAAAGAAAGCTCAATAGGATGAGGCTGCCATTTAGCTATAGCTAACTGTGTACGGGCCTACTGTTCAGAGTGCAGCTCTTAATGAGGCCTAATGCGGGACGTTAGGCCCGAGATGAAATGACATCGGCGTGCGAATCAAAACGCGTCTCGTTAAATGAGAAGTTTGCGGGTTTAGGCACGCGCCTCTCGCGGTCCCTGTGTGTGGTTTGGAGAGGCACGGGCGCTGTTTGCGCCCAGGCACAAGCAGCGGAACGGTGAGGCAGTTTGGGTGCAAATGAGTGAGAATCTACATCGAGTTTATTCGGTATTGCATAAGAAGGGCCATAAAAAAAAACACTGAGATAAAATTCTTTTTTTTTCGAAAACGGCAGTGGGAGAAAATTTTTTTAAAAATTCAATGACTTTTAGCGCCAGGAAGCGTGCCTTCGCAGAGGTGAAACATCACCTGGAACGCCTCCAAAGCCCGGAGAAAAACTGTTCCGCCAATGTGCGATTCTAGAATGTGGAGGGTGGGGGGGCGTGCGGGGGGGGAAGGCATCTCCCCAGTAATCCATAAGACTCGGCAGGGTTGCGCATTTCGATGCCTGGCTCTACAGCACCACCTACAGGCGCATTGATAACACTGCACCTCTGCTGGTGTGGTTAAGGAGAGTGTACAAATGCTGTCCTCCTCCTCTTCCTCCTCCTCCTCCTCCCTCGTCTACCTCTCCCCCTCCAAATACACAAACCGCTCAATCCTTTGTTGCTTTTAAGGAAGGGGCCCGTTTACACATTTACTGAACGTGACCAGAGCTGGCACGCTTCTCCTTCACTTGACCCGTCCGGGCAAACGCTCTCCACGCACTTAGGGCTCGTCTGGCTCTGCTGCCTCCCCCCCTCCCCCCCTGTGCTGCCATCTTCTGCAGATCGCTGGCTCGGAATAGCGTAATAATGTCATCAATGACATTCAGCGCTATTTGGGCAGACCGCAGCGGATCGTATTATTAATCATTACAGTCGAGGGATTTTTTATTTCTTTTTTTTTTTTCCCCGTATTATCGAAAAGGACAAAAGGACGGTCTGTCGCGAGTCCGCTTTGTGTTCCGCGAAGCCTCGTCGGGTCTCTTTTTACCCGGCTGATTGTTTATTGTGTTCCTTAATAATCACCCGCGCATCCCCATATGCTCGTAATTTAGGCCGATTTATAGCAAGCCGTGAAATTGATTGGAAGGGCGGTTTGGAGACGCGTTTACTGCTCTGTTTACATAATATTTCGCGGCCCTGGTTCTTTCGGCCGGCCCTGCCGTCTGCGGAGATGAGAGGGAGAGACTCGCAGCTGCTTCGCAGGAAGTGCCAGCTGCTCCACACAGGAAGTGGCTGCCGCTCTGCCCTCCAGAGGAACAATGTCTTTTCGCAAATTAAGAGCGCAAAAAAAAGAAGAAAAGAAAGGGTTCTTCGACAAGAGCGCAAAATAAGCACGGGCGGAGTTCGGCCGGGATGCGGGCCGACGGGTTCCCACGCGCTGAATCATAACTCCGGTGCGCTGTCATTTTCCACGGCGACGTGCGTTTAAAAACATCACTCAAACGAGGTTTCCCACGCGCGTGTTCCCGACGCTCTCTTAATTAAAGTACATTTTCAGTGACGAGCTTTAGACAGTGTCTGGAGCAGATTGATGGGGGGGGGGGGGAGGGGAGGGGAGGGGGGGGTACTGTGTTGGGGTTTTGGTTTTTGGGGTCTTGGGCGACGGTGGGTCGTTTGTAACCGTGATTTTATAGTTTTTTTGTGTTTTTGCAGCTGGGGACCTGGGACCCGGTGCACGGGCTGAACGGCACGCTGACGGACAGGAAGCTGGAGAACAACATGCGGGGCGTGGTCCTGCGCGTGGTGACCGTCCTGGTGAGAGAGCCGCCGACGCCCCGTCACGCCGCGCCCTCCCGCGGCGCTCCCCCCTCCTGTCAGCCCCTCCACACACACCCCCCCACCCCCACCCCGACCCCGCCCGGCCCAACGCCTGCACCATCGAACCTTTTCGGTTTTTAAAAGCAGGTTTTGGTCTGTGGGGGAGGTTGGTGGTGGTGGAGCCCTGAAGTTTATTGAGGTTCGAGTTTTTGTTATTTCCCCTCCGATTTGAGCTAGGCCCCCCCGGAGAGCCTTAAAGATTCGGCGGTTTAAATTCTTCATAGCCCCCCTACCCCTCCCCCCTCCCCCCCCCCGGCTTTGAAGCAGGTGGACGGAGAGACGGAGGAGAAGAAGGAGAAGAAGGAGAAGAAGGAGAACACTTTCTCCTCCGCTGCGGTTCTGGCTGCTGTCAGAGTGATCAGTGAGAGATTCGGGAGCGGGTGCGGGTTCCCAGACTGCACTGCTTCCAGCTGCTGGGGGGGGGGGGGGGGGTGTGACTGGCGGTTGCTGGGGAACTGCGGATGAGACGGGTGCCCGGAGAGACCCCCCCCCCCCCCCCCCCCTCCTCTCGTGTGTTCTGTGGACCTTTTTTGGCTACCTCCGCTGGAAGGGAAGGAGGAGGGACCACTTTAGGGTGGTGGGGGCCACTGTGCTGTTCATTTGAGCGCCAGGCTGTGTGGGGGCTGTGCAGCGGGGCGGAGTGGGGGGGTGAGATTAGCGGGGGGGGGGGGTGCATTGTGTGCCAGACAGAGCTTCTGTGGAGCGTGGAGGGGTGTTTTTATGAAGGGATTCTTTTTTTACTTCATTTCCCACCCAAAGGTTACCCGTGTGTCAGGCGCAGATGGCGCTCGGTTCAGAGAAAGAACGCGTCCCTGTGCTTCTGCGTGGGTTTGCTCCGCGCCAGGAGGCCGCGGCGGGCGGCGGGAAGAGCCGCCGTTTGCACCGCACGCCCCGGCAGAGCGACAGGGCCGTGCGGAGAGAGGGACAGACAGCAGGCCCCGGCAGAGCGACAGGGCCGTGCGGAGAGAGGGACAGCAGGCCCCGGCAGAGCGACAGGGCCGTGCGGAGAGAGGGACAGCAGGCCCCGGCAGAGCGACAGGGCCGTGCGGAGAGAGGGACAGACAGCACGCCCCGGCAGAGCGACAGGGCCGTGCGGAGAGAGGGACAGACAGCACGCCCCGGCAGAGCGACAGGGCCGTGCGGAGAGAGGGACAGACAGCAGGCCCCGGCAGAGCGACAGGGCCGTGAGGAGAGAGGGACAGACAGCAGGCCCCAGCAGAGCGACAGGGCCGTGAGGAGAGAGGGACAGACAGCAGGCCCCGGCAGAGCGACAGGGCCGTGCGGAGAGAGGGACAGCAGGCCCTGGCAGAGCGACAGGGCCGTGCGGAGAGAGGGACAGCAGGCCCCGGCAGAGCGACAGGGCCGTGCGGAGAGAGGGACAGACAGCAGGCCCCGGCAGAGCGACAGGGCCGTGAGGAGAGAGGGACAGCAGGCCCCGGCAGAGGGACAGGGCCGTGAGGAGAGAGGGACAGCAGGCCCCGGCAGAGGGACAGGGCCGTGAGGAGAGAGGGACAGACAGCACGCCCCGGCAGAGCGACAGGGCCGTGAGGAGAGAGGGACAGCAGGTCCCGGCAGAGGGACAGGGCCGTGAGGAGAGAGGGACAGCAGGCCCCGGCAGAGCGACAGGGCCGTGCGGAGAGAGGGACAGCAGGCCCCGGCAGAGCGACAGGGCCGTGCGGAGAGAGGGACAGACAGCAGGCCCCGGCAGAGCGACAGGGCCGTGCGGAGAGAGGGACAGACAGCACGCCCCGGCAGAGCGACAGGGCCGTGAGGAGAGAGGGACAGACAGCAGGCCCCGGCAGAGTGACAGGGCCGTGCGGAGAGAGGGACAGCAGGCCCCGGCAGAGCGACAGGGCCGTGTGGAGAGAGGGACAGACAGCAGGCCCCGGCAGAGCGACAGGAGAGAGGGACAGACAACAGGCCCCGGCAGAGCGACAGGGCCGTACGGAGAGAGGGACAGCAGGCCCCGGCAGAGCGACAGGGCCGTGTGGAGAGAGGGACAGCAGGCCCTGGCAGAGCGACAGGGCCGTGAGGAGAGAGGGACAGACAGCAGGCCCCGGCAGAGCGACAGGGCCGTGCGGAGAGAGGGACAGCAGGCCCCGGCAGAGCGACAGGGCCGTGCAGAGAGAGGGACAGACAGCAGGCCCCGGCAGAGCGACAGGGCCGTGCGGAGAGAGGGACAGACAGTACGCCCCGGCAGAACTGCCGCCTGCCAGTTCCGTCACCCCATCGGGTGTTCTGGGGGCAACCCGGGGGGCCCGGGGGGCCCGGAGGCTCGGAGGCTCGGCCCTGTGAGTCAGAGCCGGGAGACGAGACACACAACCTGATCGCTCACAGACACACACAATTCAGCTACACAACGGAGAACGCTGCTGCTGTTTGCGAATGCCACATTCAGCCATGCACACGCGCACATACACACACACACACATTTAAATGGTAAATGGACTGCATTTATATAGCGCTTTTATCCAAAGCGCTTTTCAATTGATGCCTCTCATTCGCCAGAGCGGTTAGGGGTTAGGTGTCTTGCTCAGGGACACTTCGACACGCCCCAGGGCGGGGGATCGAACCGGCAACCCTCCGACTGCCAGACAACCGCTCTTACCTCCTGAGCTATGTCGCCCCCCTGTTCAGAGACGCCCGCCCGCCCGCCCGCCCGCCCGCCCGCTCGCCCGCAGGCGCGGGCCGTCTGGCGGGCTGGCCCACAGAGCGCACGGTCAGCATGTGCGCCACGCTGTTATGAGGGACGTTGCGGTGGCAGCACGCCCTGGCGCCCGCCATCGATCGGCGAGCCTCCGCGGCGCTCCGGCTTAATCTGCATCTCTGCATGCGCGGAGCGGGCCGGCGGGGAGCGGGCCGGCAGGGAGCGGGCGGATAATGGGGCGGAAATCGATGCGTCGCGCGGGAAACGCCCCCCAAACCCCCCACCCCCCCCCCCCCCCCGCCTCCACCCCGCCCACGGTGGAATGCCCGGGCGGAGAGGGCGATGGCGGGGTGAGCAGGAAGGGTGGTAGGACTGCCTCTGTGCGGGGGGAGGGGGGGGGAGGCGCTGAGGACCGCCCCCGGTCCAGGGCGGTGGGGGCGTGGCCTCGGAGCTGATAGATGGCGCCTGTAGGCCTGGCCGCGGCTCGGTGCGCACGCGTGTGTGTGTCCCGCTCTCACACTAATGGTTTATTGAGCGACGGGGGCCGGGGAGGATTAGAAAAGCCAGGCTTAATGTACGCACCGCGCGCGGTCAATAGGGCCCCCCCCCCCCAACCCCCAACCCCCAACCCCCCCTGTAATAAATCGCTCCGACATATTCCCAGAAACACCGCGGCCATCAATAGGGATTTGTGAACGAAAATGTGAAAAATATACTCGAGGGTTTCTGTGTGGCTCGTAGGCGCCGCTCGAGAGGCCTTGGAACAAAGGTGCGAACGTGGACGTCACCTTCCTCTGGAGGGGGATGTGTAGCTCTCTCTCCCTCTCTCTCTCTCCCTCTCTCTCAGCGGGTGGGGGGGGGGGGGGGTAGGAGTGATGTGTGAACATGACACTTCATAGAACTCTCTCTGTCATTCACATGCTGAAACCGCCCAGCGCCATCGGCTTCTTCTGCCACTGCCAACACAGTGTGGACACGTTCTCTCTCTCTATCTCTCTCTCTCCCTCTCTCTCTCTTTCTATCCCTCTCCCCCTCTCTCTCTCACTCTCTCTCTCTCTGTATCTCTCCCTTTCTCTCTCTCTCTCTCTTTCTCTGTATCTTTAAAATGTATACATGTGATATGAATGATGTAATTTACATGAACTTACGTTATTGCATTAATGCACCGCCAAAACGAAACATTGAAAAACGCTATATCGTCTCAAGTGATGTGATGTCTGCGCGTGTGATTCCTTGTGAGCTGCGGAGTTAGCCTGTGGTTGGCCGATAGCGAACTGCGACGTATTGCCGCTGTATTGCAGTATACCCAGTGGTGACGTTCGCTTAAGTAACCATCTCGGTTTTCTCTTTAATTTCATGGATTTTGGAGAACGACGCTTCAGACTTAATGAATTTTTGTTTGTTTTGTGTATTTTTCTTGCAGAAAGGAAGGAGGAAGTGCGTCTCTTTATTACCTGATTCACAGCGAGCACTTCGCGTTCTCTCTTTTGGGAAAATTACTCTCTCTCTCAATCTCACATTCACATTCTCTTTCTGTTTCAAGGGTTATACAGATACAAATAAATGCAAACTAATAGCGGTAACATTGATCGCGCACTAATAACAATTTCTTCTATGAAACAATGCTTATATCAGTGCACATTCTATTTTTTTGAAATAACAGTAACTAGTAACAACAGAATCATAACAGAATCATTTCTGAATGGCAGCTGGTGGTTTGTGAGCAGCTAATAAATGATCTGAAATGTGAAAAAAGTAAAATTAGAATAGTGACATGTCAGTACAGAAAAAAATACAAAAACCAGTAAGAACAGGATAGATGACGTGCCAAGTTTTGTCGAAAAGCAACTAGGCGGTTGTGCCAGAAAGATAGTATAATAATGCCAAGAAATACAATAGGGTGCCTCACACCTTGGGTGCTCGCTCCCCCCTAATAATAGCATTTCTCCACTGTACTTTGGCTGCCTGTAATTCAGAAATAATAATTGTGCGGTGAGTACGGGCCGCCTGCTGTTACTTCAGCAAATGGCAGAGTGGCAACACCATCTGCAGTCGGCGCAGTGTCTGGTCCTTCCACCCTCAAATTAGATCATTCTCCCTCAGCCATTTTCACAGCAATGATATGAATCAGTTTGCGGAACACAGATCATAATTGTTTTTATTACAAAATGACAGAGCGAGCCTCTTTCTCATTCTCTTTCTTTCTCTCTCTTTATCTCTCTCTCTCTCACTCACTCTACAGCATAAATAATGAATACCAACAAAATAAATGTATAAATAAATAATCACAATAACAGTAATCACCATCAACACATTTATGAACAATTAGTTTTTAGACTGTATCTCTCTCCCTCGTTCTCTCTCAAGGACTCTCTGTCTTTCCGTCCACTTCAGTTTTCAATTTCAGTTTCAAATTTTTGTCCAAAATTTGCCTCATTAATATTTCACATGCACATTTGTACTGCTAAACCATGTGCGTTCGGCAACAACAACAAAAAAAGCTACATAAATATCGTTCAGACCCTGAAGTCTGACAGTCACATTCTGTCACCCTATCTCAAGGGCTCTTTCAACCAGCAAGGCTCTGTTTGGGCTGGAGTCACCACAACCATCAATCTCTGACAGGCACAATATATTCCGATGTCACTTCTGCATAGTATGTAATAACAATAATAAATCAAGCGGGAATTATCTTTTGCCTCATAATTTCACTTCCCATAATGCCCCACTGTTTTGCTATGAAATCTCTGATTTATGGTTCGGCTCTGAGGTTTGTTACTATTAAGAGGTGTCTGGTTAATGAGCTCCAAGAACAGAAAACTGAGAGGATTTGGTCCGTGGTTCCATTGTTTGTTTGTTTTTGCTTTTTTGTTTTTTTTCTCTTGATCTAAAAGTTTATTGGACTTTTTGTGCTAATAGACTAGTGCTAACAGGCTAGATTTGTCTTAGGGTTTCCTAATTTAATGGTAAGTATACCAAGTATTCTCTTTCCCCACTGCTCTCTCATCTTCCCCCATACATATGCACGCAAACAAACACACACACACACGCCACACACACATTCATTCACACAGTGAGCTTGCATAATGTTTTCGGACAAAGGCGGTTGAGTCTATGCTCAAGCGTCTACGCGGCCTTCCAAAAATAATTCTTCTGTGTGTTTATTTCTTTCTTAAAGGACATCTTATTAAAAACCCTTGCTTTGTTCCTGGATCAATACCTTCTCTGCAAGCACTCAGAAATCATCAGTGCTTTCAAAATTTAGCAGTGAAGAGTCAAAAAACTTGTGGATGCTCTTGACGCATCCGGGAACAGAAAATTAGAACTCAAGCACAGATGTGAAGTTCAAATACAGAAAAATATATTCACACGCGACCTGCAGAAAAAGCCGTGTGCACACACGTTCACCCCACTCGTTTTCGCTCACCCACATGCTAATTCCTGTTTTGATAGTCCCAGCATGTCCTTAGGTTTGCTGTTAAAGAAGAAAAAATGTCTCTCTCAGCACTCAGTTTCAATTCTCTGTTTCTCCAGCTGTGACATCGTCAAAACCTGACAGACAGAGTCGAGTTCCTCCGCGTTTCGTAGCGGGGTTTTCTAGTCAATGAACTGAACCATGCTGTGGGAAACTAAAAATGTTTTGGTGTATTTGCTGTCGAGTGTTAGAAAGTGCTGTTATTGTTCAGGGAATAGTGTGTGATTAATGAACATATTTACCTGCATTCCCTGAAAAGATAAAACCTGTAGTTTATCACATGCAATAATTACGTTAGTATTATATTTATACATGAATTTATACATAAAATTTGTTGAGAACTGTAACCTCCGTATTGCATATGCAAAACTATTATTATCTATGTGGATTGTTATCTTGTTTAATTTTCAGTAACGGTGTAACAGTGTAAGCCATGTTTATCCAGTTGTCTCAAATGTTTTCCTGTGACGATCGTTCAGTTGCCACCAATGGCGTTTTAAGGCACTCTCTCTTTTTTTACTGCTTGTATTAATTTGTCTGTTTGGGGTGTTTGCGTTTGCTGCTCGATCAGGCGCCATGTTGTGCTGAATGGTCCTTTACTAAGCTGCGCTCTGAATGCTACCTTCGCCGGTACTTTGGGAAATGGCTCCGTTTGGACGAAGGCTAACTCAGGCGTCTAAGCGTAGCGCGCGTGAGGTAAAGTACTGTAGAGGTGACGGTTGAATCCACGGCGTGCGTTTAAAATGGCACTGAATGGCCAGTATCGCTGGTAAATATTGACTTTTTGAGCGGCCCCCCCAGCCCAAGCCATTCTTTCATTTGTGAAACGGTCCCCAACTGTGGTGTCTTTGTGAGCAAGCCTCTCAGCATTGCCTTTTTTGAGACGGTCCCTAACTTGCCCAGGTTAAAGGTCAAACACCCCCCTAACGCTTTCCTCTTTTTTTTCGAACCTCTCTCTCCAGGAAGAGCCGTTCGTGATGGTGTCGGAGAACGTGCTGGGGAAGCCGAAGAAGTACCAGGGCTTCTCCATCGACGTGCTGGACGCCCTCTCCAATTACCTGGGGTTCAAGTACGAGATCTACATCGCGCCCGACCACAAGTACGGCAGCCAGCAGGCGGACGGGGTCTGGAACGGCCTGATCGGGGAGCTGGTCTTCAAGGTGAGGGGCGTGACGCGTAAAATGCATGCCGTCTGAACTTTTAGAGCCATTCCTCCATAGCCGCGTGAATGACAGGCGAAGGCTGTTCTCACGTCCCTGTATGAACCGTTTTTTACGAGTGAACCAGTGTGGGTAAATACAGCCAATTAGATCATTTAGCGTGTGTAAATAGTGGAAATAAAAACCTGCACCCGCACTGGCCCTCCGGGACCCGGAAATAGCCCACCCCTGGTTTAGAGCGTCCCTAAAGATATTCCAGCGATCAAACACACACAGAATGTTTCTCTTTTTGGGGTCAGCGTAGATAGCAAAAAAAAAAAGAAAACAGAAAAAAAGGATAGTTGTGCCAAGTTCACTGTTTATCTCTGTGCTCTTCTCAGTGCCTGTGCTAAGTGGGTGTGATGGGGCCTGGAGCATTTGTCTGAGGGATGTGAAGTGGATCTAACACCGGGAACATTAATGTTTTAATGATCTTTAACACGAACTCAGCGTGCACTGATATTACCAAAAACAATGATGATGAAATATGATATAAAATATATTTATAAGAGACAAAGATGAACTAGTCACACAGATATATATTTATTTGCTAAATTATATATTTACAGTGTTGAGAATGCCTCAGGGAATAAAACTGAACTGAAATGTCTGCAGCTTCAAAAATTATGTCATAATATACTATTTTTAAGGATTTGAGTCTATTATTGACTTGAAACCTTAAATTACTCTTGCCTTTTTTTAATACGCTATTATAATTTTTTAGGTAAAAAAAAACCTTAGTTTAAGGTAATAATCTAAATTACACTTCTCTGTTTCTGTGACCTGTCATCTTTGGCCTCATTTGTGAACCGTTTGATTGTGTTCTGGCTGAATTTATGAAAACGATGGAACGCGTGATAATTTCTATTTCCTGCTTGCTTTTTTGAGCCATTTATAACAAGGAGCAAGGTTAGGCATAAATGCACATGCGACATCCAGCTCCATCCCCAATTCAGTGCACTTGTAAGTCCCATTTGTGTCTGTGGGGTTATACTCAACGATTCTTTCGAACAGTCTGGATAGCATAGAATAATTGCTGAGGACAATTGGAACGCCTGGAATTCAGAAGTTTTCTGATTGGTGGTTTGTCAACCTCAAAGAATGACTAGCAAGCAGTCCAATTGAAAGTACCAAAAATTGGTTTGGTCGGTCCTCTGTGGACCTGCACCAGCCTTTTGTGCCTTTTGCTTGACGTCGTTTGTCACCAAAATAACGGCTGACGCATAAATGTCTTCAATGCCCAAAAACCTGTCAACAAAACGTCCACCGACACCCATTCACATCAGTACCCCAGTAGCTCGTGTGAAGCAGTGATTAATAATAAGTGGATATAATTTCTGGAAATGGCGCGAGGGTAACAGGCACACATTTCAGAGTGCATTAAGATGAAAGTGCAATGGAATCGGAGCGGGCACCGCAGTGCCCCTGTAAACACAATGAGAAATGGTCTGTTTGTTTGGACCTCTGCGCTTTGGTAATTCCACCGAGTCTAAGTGATGCATGGCCGTCATTTATCAGTGAATGCGCAAGGCCAAAATGGCCGCCCGGATCAGAGCTCCTTCTCTACCCAGCGAAAGTTTTGCATTTTCCACCTTTCGGATGCTTGTAAAACAGTTTGATGGGAAAGTTGTTGAGGATTCTTACGAGGAAATGCTGATGGAACGCTGTCGTTGTTTTTTCACCAGCAAGTCGCGTCAAACCAATAAACTGGGCAAATTGCTGATTTACATCCACAAATGGAAAAATATGGAAATATTTATTGAAATATAAGCAGAATAAATGTCTTTTAAAATTTCATTAACGGGCCCCTGGGGCTCCTTCATTGACTCCTGAGAGCCCAGAAACATGATTTTGGAAATCTGTTTGTTAAATAAAGGGTTTTTTGTTGTTTTTTTTCGGTGTTTCCTATTCATGTTAAACAGTCATTTTTATCTTGGCGGATGGAGCCTCTGACTGCTGCTGGAAATGGCCAATCCATAGTCTATACACCATCCCAACTGTAATAATAATAATAATAATGCACTCATAGATACAGGAGACAGCCAGCACAGAAGGACTGTCTCTGAAAGCACCTCTTGACAGGCGAAAGTGAAGGCTTTAGAGAGCAGTAGGTCCACAGTGCATCGTCACAGCCATCGCCCTGCTCCCCTCGCTGGTTTGTTTTCATTCCGGAACTCGTTCTAGAACTTTCCCGCCATGTTTGTTTGTCACCTGCTGCCATCGCCATGGCGAATCTCTCCTTCTTAACATGTACGCTGCTGGGCGAGGAGGGGAGACCGTTGCAGCTTATCTCCAGGTCCAGAGAGATGGCACTGGCCATGGAGAGAAGAAGAAAAAAAAAACACATCCCAACCTTTATTTTAATTCATTTTTTTGCTCCCTTGCTCAAAGATTTCTCGCTTTGTCTTCCCACAATCCAATCTCCTAATACTGCTATTATCATTATTTAAATCCTCAGACATTCAAATTTGTATAGAAACCTTTTCTAAAGATTTGCTGTTCATATTCCCCCCCCCCCGGCAGTGTTCAAGGATTTTTAGGGTAATAAAAATATAATAAAAATATGAGATTTCCAAGGTCATGTTTTTTTTTTCGGTTTTTTAAATGAAAGCCTTCACGGGAATAGATTTCACAAGTGAAGCGCTGGAGGGAATGTGTTGAAAGGCTGTCTTTGTAGTTTTCTCTCTCCTTTATCAGTAAAGCACAGAGCAGAATACCTTTATGCACACACACACACACTCACACACAGCAGGTGCAAATCGCTGCTCTCCAAAACGGCCCCTGGTTCCACTCGGACCGGCTTTGACATTCTCATAAAACCCAGAGGGCGTCATTAGTGCGCAGTCATACGTACACGGGAACTATACTGTACATTAGCTAATTTCACATGCGTCCCATCGTAAAACAGTTTAGCTACACGTACCCCTCATAATGAGTTGGGCCCCCTGCGGCTGTTTTCGGCTCTGTGTCCTCAACACAAGCTTCAGGGGTCGAGCGATGCTCTCTGCTGTCGTCCAATGAGCAGGCCAGGGACACTCTCGCCACACACCCGCTGGTGTCTCCCGGCTTTCGCAGTGCATGCTGGGAATTTTTTTGTCCCCGCATTTTAAAATGTATTTATTTTTTCACATGCTGGGTAAGTGACAATTTCTGTCCGTTTAAGCATTTTGTTTCCTTACCGGAGCATGAAATTAGCCGGTTTAGTCAACTGTGAATTAATTGTGTGTGTGTGTGTGTGTGTGGGGGGGGGGGGGGGGGTAAAGTAACATCAGTGATTCATACTCTATGAAGCAATTCTCACCGATTTCTTATTTATTTATTTATTTATTGGTCCTTAAGCTTCACAGAAAACCAATTTGCTGCTGATAGGTTGGTGCCAGTTTATACAATCATTATTTTTCTGGACCTGTGGCCAGATGTTCCCAGCTGTGTTGGCCATGCTTGGGGAAACCAGAGAGAGTCTCCTTACCGTTAATGTTGCATGTTAAAAATGCACAAGTGATTTAGTTAAGGGTGCAGAGTATATTAACTGTGCTGATATACATTTATTTTTTTGCCTGACTGACTGAAAAATGCAAATGCATTTGACATCAGCAGTTTTATGTTTTCAGTTCAAAACAAGCAGACAAAAAAAAAACAGGGCGCACGCTGGGTTTACATACACACACACACACACACACACACATGTGCACCTAAACACACACACACACACACACACACACACAAGATGCTCAGATGAAGCATCCATAGAGTTTCTGGAGTAGCCCTGTCTGATTGGTCCTTTGGCAGTGCGCAAAGTCAAAGTCCCATGATTCCCTGTGGTTCAGGGACTGGCGGTAAGCAGTAAGGTGTGCTTCCCGACCCCGTGCCCCGTGCCTCGGTGACAGCGGACCCACTTGCGCGCTCGTTCGCCGTGAGGTGTCGTGAACCCGCAACCCCTCGCCGAACGAGAGGTCCGTATCACCCCCGCGGTTTCCCCACAATGCCTGTCGCCCGACGCGGCGCACTCCCACGCTCGCTCGAGACGGACAGAACTCTCCGGAAGTAACGCTCATTGTACGGCCTGAACCGTGAACCTCGCCCCTGTCGCACCCCCCCCCCCCCCCCCCACACTCTGCTGACGCGGTGGATTAAAAATATGCACATTCGTCCCTTTACTCGCCGTCTGGTTTTCTGATTGCTGTAGCCTGTGTGGAGCCGGCCCCGGCTTCTGTCCTCCGAGGAAGCAGATAACAAACTCGCGGCGTTCGTGTAGGCAGGAGACAACGGAGGCCTCAGAGGAGCAGACGTAATTGCTCACGGTGTTTGAGTGACCTCAATTTCTCCTGAATTGAAAGACACGTTGGCTGTTTGACAGAGAAAATACAGGCTGGGACGAATGAGCGGTGGGACTTGCCGAAAATTTATTTAAAAAAATAATACGCCCCCGCTAGAAATGCCAGCTTGCTGCGTTCTTTGTAGGTGTAAAACCGAACGCTTAGTTTTCAGATCCATTGAAAGTTTTTTTTTTTTTGTTTCCCGAGCTTAAAATGAATTTCGAGTACCAATTAGATGTACACTTGAAATTAAAACTGTTAGGTGAGCCACTGATGCTTTAGACTTTTTTTTTTTTTTTTTTTACACGCTCTCCCCGAGGTGCATTTTTAAAAGACCACAGAAGAAGAGACGTGCAGGCGGCCGCGTTCGTTCGCTCCCGGGCCGGGGGTGCAGGTGTCTGAGTCTGAGAGGCGAGCCGCTGTGAGGCGACAGTTTGGCGGGTAGAAGCTCCGTCCTCTGTGAGTTTGGTCACTTCCTCACCCCCCCTCCCTCTTCTCCCCCTCCCCCCCCGCTTGTGCCCCCCCAGCGGGCGGACGTGGGCCTCTCTGCGCTCACCATCACTCCGGAGCGCGAGGGCGTGGTGGACTTCACCACCCGCTACCTGGACTACTCCGTGGGCGTGCTCCTGCGCAAGGCCGAGCGCACGGTGGACATGTTCGCCTGTCTGGCGCCCTTCGACCTCTCGCTCTGGGCCTGCATCGCCGGCACCGTGCTGCTGGTGGGCCTGCTGGTCTACCTGCTCAACTGGCTGAACCCGCCGCGGCTGCCCATGGGCTCCGTCTCCTCCACCACCCTCTACAACTCCATGTGGTTCGTCTACGGCTCCTTCGTCCAGCAAGGTGAGGGGCCGCGGCGGGATGGGGGGGGGGGGGGGTGTGTGGAGGGGGCGGGGCCTGGGAGGGGGCGGGGCTGGGAAGGGGCAAAGTTTGTGGGGTTTCGGGGGTGGGAGAGTCTTTTCTTTTTTCCCCCCTCAGCTTATTTCTCATATTTGCAATGTCTTGCACGCCCATGCTCGTCAGCGTAGCCCCGCCCTGGGCTGCCATTAGCCAGAGCAGCCGGAGGAGGCTGCTGCTGCAAGATGAGACCAGCCCCCCCCCCCCCCCTCCCCAATGTATGTCTGATTATGTACTGACCAGCAGGGCCAGTGAACGCCACCCATACTGCGACGATCTGGAGTCAGCGCCAGACCACAGAGTTCTCCCATGCGCTAGGATAGCCTCTAAACAGGATGAGTCAGCCAGTGGCCCCAGGCCTTCTCTTATAAAATCAGGATCTGTTTGGGGGTGTGACAGTGTAGTGGTGAGACTGTGGAGCTGGGCGGCTGCCTGTGTCTGTAGGCAATAGGCTCAAATCCCCAGTGGGGGTGTTACACGTCCTGTACACCTATAAACGAGGCTGGTGACCTAAATTGCTTAAGTTAATTTCCAGCTGTATAAATGGGTAATATGCAAATGGGAGACATTTGAGGTAAAGAATACGATGCAGAGTAAATGGATAATGGGAGCCACTTCACGTTAATTGTCCTTATTACCAGTATGAGTACGACCACAGTATGTGTGGACATAAAAATTTAGCTTCAGCATTAGAATGTTTAAAAATATAATTTTTGGAGTTCACTGCTTGAACTTTGAATTCTTATCGGGCTGAAATACACTTGTAAAATGTTTCACAGGTAGTGGTTACAATGTGCATACCAATACCAAGGTTAATAAATACATAAATATTGACATCATAAAATAAGTAATAAGTAATAATGTACATGTGGTACTTTATGTCAACAACCAGTTCAAAGATGGCAACCGTGTAGAAATATTCAGTGCCTCAGAAAGCAAAGAGGGAAAAAAAGGAAAAATAGTTGGGGAAGGACGTAGAGAGCAGGAGAGGAAGAGAATAACTAAAAGAAAGATGGAGGCTGAGATACAGTTGGAGACATGGTTGAGAGGAAAGGGGAATGGAGAGTTATTATATCCTGTAAGTATGTGTATTTATCTTTATGTTGAGCTTTCAGTAAGATTCATTCCCGAGCCTTATTCTAATGTGCATGAATACGTGGGTTTTGCAGACATCGTTTGTAAAAAAGCTGCGCATTGCTCTCTGGATCGGCGTTATCTGTGTTCTTTCTGGAGGATTGATGATAACATTGATGGCCTGTTTTGTTGTAGATTGCTTTTCTTTTCATCATAATTAAGATTATTAGTAATATAATTTGTTATTCAAACTAGAATCATTAATGCAGCCATGCTTCAAGCTAAACAATTGAATAATTTATTTGATCATCTGTCCAGAGGGACTGCAGCTCCAGCTATCAGCTGGGGACCTGGTACACACACACACATGTGCGCACTCACACACACCTACACACATGCACACACACACAATCAAACACTTGCAGTCACACAGTGTGAATGCAAACACACACATACAGACACCCGCACAGAAATGAGCCAACATACCTGCACACACCTTTGCTGACATGCACGCACGCACACACTCACGCACGCATGCACGTGCACACACACATATGCACACATACAGTACACATACTCACGCACGCACACACATGCGCACTCACGCACACATGCACGTGCACACACACATATGCACACATACAGTACACATACTCACGCACACACACACATGCGCACTCACGCACGCATGCACGTGCACACACACATATGCACACATACAGTACACATACTCACGCACACACACACACGCGCACTCACGCACGCATGCACTCACACTTAAAAAACACATACTCGCACGCACGCACATGCACACGCACACGCACTCACTCTCACCGTCACACTCACCCAGTGTTTAATGCAAGAGCTCCACAGTCGTCTGTTTCTACTTTTTTCTGTGGCGGAAGATTTCTCTAACTGACAAAACTTTTTTGAGACGGGGACTGTGTGTCTGAGTGAGCGCGCTGCCACTCCACGGTGCGCTAGCGTTAGCCGCGGCGCTTTAATGTCTTGGGTGTTGACAGCGGGCAAAAAAGTTTTTTACGGCTTTTTTGCTTCGTCTGATGAGTATCACAAGACGCAGTAAGTGCAAATGAGCAGCTTTCTCAGACAGGCTGAGAAAGGCACGGGTTTGAATGATCTGGATCAGGATGTCAGTCTGACCCAGTTTTTCACAATTAGACAAGTAGACGCGAGACTTACTTTCTCTGTCCTTTTTTTCCTGCAGGGAAAATTCAAATGGTATATACCTATTTTTATTCATCTTTGAGCTAGTCAATTAAATTCCCTGGTTTAACGTTTCATTCAGACCATTTTATCTTCTTCCTCTGCATCACTCAATCGTGACCTTCATTAATGATATTTTTCAGAGGAATCGTTGAAAATAACACGCACCGCTCTCCTGCAAACAATATGATATAAAACGACTCATTCGAACTAAACTTGTGCAAACACAAAAAAAACAAGCAATCTACCTATTGATCCAATGAAATGTTCCGTATTTGGGTACTTGAGAACTGACAGAAGCCAATGATGCTTTAACCTGGTGTTACCTGTACTCTACAGAGATGCTTTACCTGGTGTTACCTGTACTCTACAGAGATGCTTTACCTGCTTAACCAGGTGTTACCTGTAGTCCACAGTGATGCTTTTCCTGCTTTATCCTGATGTTACCTGTAATCTAGAGTGATGCTTTACCTGCTTTAACCTGCTGGTACCTGTAGTCTAGCGATGGCAGTGTTGTTGAATGTCAGTACTGAATGGCTCTAAATTGATGCGTAGGAATTTAAGAATCGAGGAGCTGAGGTGTTTTAGCGGGAAAAGCAACAGATAGCGCTGTAGTGAGGGATGGAGGGAGGTGAGAAGGCGGAGGACGTGCGGATGGCGCACGGAACGAGGGACGGAGGAGGAGGAGGTGAGGTTGGAGACGGTGTGCGGGTGACACCTGCCTGAGGTTTTCAGAAGCAATTAAGGCGCAGAAATCGAGTTCCTTCAACCTGTGCTCCGTTCCACCCAAGGAGACGCGCACAGGCGACCGATTCCGAGCTGGGGGGTGGGGGGTGTGGGGGGGGGGATGGAAGACAGGAGAGGAGAGGAGAGGAGAGTGGGCGGTCGAGAAAACAGTGAAGATGAAGTTGACGGCAGAGGAGGTGTTTGTGATGGAGAGGTGACAAGCTTGCATGTTAAACGCCCCCCCCCCCCTTCCATAACTTCTCTCATCGGTGACAGCCAAGTCTGGGCTGGGGGGCGGGTGGGGGGGGGGATTATAGCGATGCAGAGTCTCTCTCACGATGGCGGGGGCTCTCGGTCCGAGGGAACGGCTTTGCTCTGTGTCTGTCGCGAGCGCCCCCTTGGGGGAGGGGGGAGTCATATGTGATTACCTCATTATTGTTTATCCCCCGTTTAATTAATGCAAGTTGTCAGTGGGGGAGCACGGAGACTCATGCCGGCCGGAGAGATGAGGGAGAACGGTGTGGGGGGGGCAGGGGGGCGCAGCATGGGGGCCTCGCAGTCGGTTTGTTGCCTGCGCTCTCCGCTTCTCAATTAGGTTTCGCTCAGCGGGACACGCCTCTAAATACCTGGGGGGCGATTTATCAGCCGTCACCCACCCCCCCTCCCCCCCCCCCCACCGCAGCCCTGCCCCTTTGCAGACACGCACACCACACTGCTAAAGACCCAGAACGCAGAGAGGCCTTAAAGCTCAGTTTTCAGCTACCCCTGCCCCCCCCATCACCCCCCCCCACAAGCCTTTCCCATCGTGGAGCTAGCGCGCGGTCCTGTCGCTAGCCCTCTGTCCCGGCTGCTTTTCCATTGGTCGGTCTGTCGAGCCAGATTAAAAGCGGCAGCTCGCCCGGACAGCCCGTCTGGTGCTCGACTGGTCGTGAACGGGTCGCCGGTGGGGCGCAGCGAGCCGCTTTGGGGGGGGGTGGGGGAGGGGGACAGCCTGTCAGCCGGCTCGGGGACCGTCAGAGACGGACGGCACGTCACGTCGCGCTTCCTGTTGGCGGTTGTCAGTCCCGCTATCTCAGCGTATCAAAATCACACGTGTCGAGAAGCATAATGTCCGAATCATCCTGTCAGGTGATAACATCGTCCTGCTCGGTAATACTTAATGCACCAGTATTCTTTAAAAAACATTCCCCAGGCCACAAATTTTCAACATGCTATTTGTAAAACTGTGGATGTACAGGATCTAAGCTGACACCTTCGTGAAAAATTTGCTCAGAAAAAAAAGCTTGTTATTTAGTCACTTGTGAGTGGTGTGCTGCACAGATGCAGACCTGGATATCGTCTCGGTATTTCATGCACATTAATAATGACCTAAGAAGTAAGAATAAGCCTAAAGCAGGTCACAGTTGGCCCCCTTCTGGCCACCAGATGAAGAGCCGTGCTGTGCAGGGAAATGGGCTTAATTTTTTGGCAGTTATTAGTCACATAATACCACATAAAACCAAGATGGAGACCACAAAGTTTCTACAGAGTCATTTTGCCTGGCATCGACTGTCCTGTAATTGGCTAGTTTCAAGATGAGATTTTCAACTGTACCCAAAGGTCATGGATACAGGTCCCAGCTTGAGCTACTAGTGCTGCTGTTGAACAGGATGTTCTGAATCACTTCCGTAAAATGTCTGGGGTGTAAGGATGGAGTGTATTTAAAGCCTCATCTGTTTTAACTGCTCTGGATATGAGTGTCTCCTAAATGCCGTGATGTTTTTCTCTCTCTCTCTCTCTCTTCTGCATATGAGTGTAAGACATTGTACACGTTGTTTGAGCACGTTGTACACGTTGAACACAATATTTGCACACAGCACTACTACATCCTTGTGGCTCTGCAGTGGAAATCCATAATCAACAAAGTAAAGTGTCCTGTATGACGCATTTTGGCACAGGTCCTTAAGTTGATAAAAGACATAAAAAAGATTTTACGGACTTGGAGAGCTGTTTCAACAACCAGCGCCCCTCCCCACACGCCTCAACCACTCACACAATGCGCGGCCAGCCTGACGGAAGCGAGGCACAGCCAATAGCCAGGAGCGCTGGCCTCTGCCGTCCCTGTAATCTCACCTTATCAGCTCCCGTCCTCCATTAGGATTCAGAGGAGGCCGCCTCGCGCCCCTACACACACTCACCCGCGAAGAAAGGCTTTAAGGCGCCCGCGTTTCCCCCCTCTGGGTGTTCGGGGGATTGGTGCTTAGGAGAGGGACCTTTTAAGAGCTTTGAAGGACATGGTTTTCTTTTTTTTCGCAGGGCTGTTTTGTAGCGACGGCTAAAGGAAAAATGAAATAGCCCGTTAGCGGCGATTTTTTCGGCTAGCCCCCGGCGTTATCGCTGACCAGCAGGGCCCTGCCGCCGCGGCCCCCCGGAGAGCCGGGGGATTTCGCTCCGCCTGCCGTTAGCCTTTAATCTGCGCGGGCGCGCGCTGGCCGACCCGCCGCGCTCCAGCCGCCCCGCCGCGCTCCAGTCGCCCCACCCGCTCCGGCCGCCCCGCCCGCTCTCTGCGGACAGGCCGCGCGGTGACGCTGTGTTTGCCCGGGCCGCAGACAGCGGGAGGGAAGAGCGCCGTGGGGCTTTCGGTCCGGCCCCTGCGGGACCTGCTCAGAGGCACAGCGGACATCAGTGAGGCTCCTCGGATCATTTCATTAAAAAAAAAAAAAATATATATATATATATATAATATAAAAATAATATATATATATGTAATTTTATATATGCTCAACCCTGTGAAGAGTAGGCTTTTTGGAATGTTTTTTCCCCCTCCACCATTCTAAGCCAGTGTTCTAGAACTCTGTTGCTTCCAGTTCCCAGCAGTGATTGTGACATCAGCATTAGAATGTTCAGCTCAGAACATTCCAATCACATACTTCTGCTCTTACGCCTCAAAGCTCGGTTCACACCAAGGATTTCACAGTGCGCCGAGCTGCAACTGGCAACTCTTTGCAACATTTTTAAACTCGCCACCTGGGATTGGACAAGTTGAATCACCTAGCAACAGCATGTGTCGGCATCAGACGTTCTGAGAGGGGTGGTTCACAATGCTGCGACTTCTCACTGCAACATTCTGGAACAGTGTCATCGTATTGTGAATCTTTCGGTCTGAACTGGGCTTAAATGGTTTAAAAAAACCCAGGGGAAGGACTTAGTTGGATGTACATTTGGAAGGCATTTGTAAATCTGCCTTTTAAGGCCCATTGACTTAGGAGTTTGTGTGTGTGCGTGTGTGTGTGTGTGTGTGTGTGTGTGTGTTACCTCCAAGTTAGACCCTTCCCCAGGGTTCATTTTCAATTACTTACTGACTTTTCCCAGAAAACATGATCAATTTCAAGCTCCAGCTGGGAATAAACGGGGTGATATGCAGCTCGTTCACTGTGGGTTTCAGAACCAGACATCCGCGCTCACACACTCACAACTGACCCTATTCTCTCAACTGAAAATGCACCATGAAAATGATGTTTTTCCTTTTTGAGTAAACGTGGAAGAAATATTAAATGTTCTAAGTGCTTGCTGGATGCACGTATTAAACATGAAAATGCGAGCAGCAGAAATGCTATTGGTGGTGGGGAGTGTGGGGCGGGGGGGGGGGGGGCAGGGGAGTGTGGGGCGGGGCAGCGGAGGGGGGGCAGGGGTGGGGGGGGGCATAATGTCCCCTGAGAGGCTTGAGTTGCGGGGCCAAGCGCAAGATTGCTGATTTCCAGCTTCACCAGCCCTTTCTGTTCTGATTAGCGAGCGCTCGCAAATGGGGGGGGGGGGGCCTGGCGGCTCAGGGAACGTTCTGGAACTTCAGGCCGACCTCGTAATCGCGGCCGACAGATCAGCCGTAATTCCGATTTCCCAGCATGCTCTCTCCAGGGGCCGGTGACTTCTCGGGGCTGATAATGCCGTCTGTCCGCGATTGGCTGTGGCACGCGGCGGTAATGGTGAGGAGAAACACCCCCCCCAACATCCCCCCCCCCCCAACCCCAGAGAGAAAACGAAAGGCAGTCCAACAAATCTGAGGCCGAGCTAATTCTCAAGCATTTAACTGTCTGCTATGGGGGGGGGGGGGGGGGGAAGTCAATTTTGTGTTCCCTTTGAGCTTGTTATCCTGCACTTTACTGCAAAGCATTCTGGTCACTGGTTTGAAGGGTGCGCTGCGTGGTTCAGCACAGAACCGAACCAGAACCTAAGGCTCTTAATATCTCGCTAAATAAGTCTGTAATATGTATCATCATTGGTTTGCGGTGATACTGAATGTCGCTGTTGCTAAGTTAAGGAATAATGTGTTCTGTCAGCAGTAAAATGATTCAGAGAGCAGTGGCTGTCAGTGCTGTATACTGTCACAGCTGCTGCACTGCTGGGGGGTGGCAGGTCAGGTGGGGGAGTTCAATTTTTACATTTCTTAATTGGAAGGAAATAGCTCAGCTAGTTGATAAGGTCGTAAGGTGAGACGACAACAAACAGTCAGAATGCTAGTTAATACATTTCAATCAAATCTTTAATTGGGCGAACATGATGTCCAGATTGGCAATATGAAATTAAGGTTAAAATATTAATGAGCGTTTTTTTTTCTTTTTCTCTAAGTATAGTTTTTGGTCATTGAAAATTGCCTGTGATATTAGACAGCATTAGGTTTTAGTGTTGACCCAGCAGTACTGACAGAAGCTACTGTAGGTCAGAGAGTCCCCAGATAGCAAGCCTATGTCTGACTCAGGGGAATTAATTACTGTAGATTGCTTTTACATGCTCCCTCAGCTACGCCATGTTTAGTTTAGCATGCCCAGATTCTGATAAGCATACTACATAAAGTTGTAAAAACTAGAGAAAAGCAAAGAGAATAATCCTGGGTCTTAAATAAAGAGGCTCAGAGCACTTAAACTCTTTAGTCTAAAATGTTTATTCTTTACAGAGGGTAATCAAAGCATGGCTCTGATTATGAATATTATATATTTTTTATTATGAATGCATCAAAAGTCCTTTATTTTTATTGTAAACATTATGGGCTGAAACTAGCCACAGGCTACAAGTTGTCCTAAGAGAAGCAAGATTAGGAACGGCCCCAAGGAATGGACTTGCCCCCCCCCCAGCTCTACAGACACAACTTGATGGCTCCAAACTCAAAAATAGCGGAGAAGGGCCATTTGGTCTCAGAGTTGTGGCACGCCCAGAAGATGGCCTTCATCATGGACCCAGCTGAGAATTATTACGTGACTGACAGCACCACTAACCTGTGATGCGGTTTATACGGGACGAGTGGGCGGGAGGAGCATGGTGGAGGCGAGAGGGTGTGCAAACTGGGCTGTGTTTGGATCACGTCACCCTGGGCGGGGTAGTGGCACAGAGCCAGCAGGGCCTGCGAATTAGAGACTCTGAGAGAGAGACAGTGGGACAGGGGACAGGGGAGGAAGGCGAGGCGCAGTAAGCCTTTACTACAGTCTGCGGATAGAGGGCCAATAAAGCGCACGGCATAAACGTCCCTACCCTGCAGAACATGTCCCGGGGGGGGGGGGGCCGGGGGGGGAACCGAAGGCCAGCTTGGGTGGAGGGGTCGGGTGGGGGGGGGGGGGCAATGGTGCACTGGCCACGGAGGTATGGGGGGGGGGGGCAGCCGCGCCCTCCTGTCCGTAGGAGCGCTCGTTCAAAGCGAAGGACGCAGACGGGCGCAGGTAAAACCGAAAAGGTCTCCGTTTGTTCCGAGGGCCTCGCTTCACCTTCTGTTCCACCCCCCTCGCCCCACCCCCCCTTGTCCCGCCCCCTTTTCCCGCACCTGCCCCCCACCCCCTCTGCTCCGCCCCCCCCCCCCGTCCCGTCCCGTCCCCTCCCCCGTGCCAGTGAAAACGGCTCCGAGTGCATGCAGTGGGGAGACGCCCGCTGTCCGTGGTGCTGAAGTGGGAGCAGACGGTCTGTCTGGCTCAGCTGATCACATAGGCAAGGTTAATGCCTTTGATCCTGTCTGAATTCACTGCAGACAGGAATTTAAAAAAACTAAGTTTAACGAGAGAGAGAGTGAGATAGAGAGAGAGCGATAGAGAGAGAGAGATGGAGAGAGAGCGATAGAGAGAGGGACAGGTGAGAGAGATAGAATTTTTTTTTTGAATTTTTATCCATCCTTTATTCCTACACTCAACACACCACTGCCATTACATACCTTGCATCACATAAAAAAAGACAATACACCAAGAAATCAAAAGTTCAAAACTAACATTAAAAACCCACAAGTCTACCACAAAAAACCATTAACAAAAACACAAGTCTACCACAAAATAAAAAATAAAAATAAAAAATGCAATAAATATAGATAAAATAAAAAAAACATAGTCAAGTTCATCCTATTCCATCTGCAAACAGTAATTCATTCCCTTCCACTGAACATAAGACACCCTTAAGACACCACACACTCTGAAACACATTCAAACTCTCCATTATTTTGTGATATTGAAACTCCATCAACACCCTATGCCTGATCATACCCCTTAGCACAACCACCACATCTTGCCTATCCCCACCACCAATTGTGTTTTTGCGACTTGTGTAAATTGCCATCTTTGCTTGCCCCAAAATGAAATTAATAAGTTGGCATTTTACTCTTTTCTTCGGCTTATAAGGGAAACCAAGGATAAAAACCTTGTTAGTGAAAATTTCCCCTAGAAGCTGAAATAATCCTCCCAAAAAAGAAAACAGTGCTGGAAGCCTGACACATTCCAAAAAACAATGGAAAACAGTTTCCCTAGCCAATACAGAAGGGACAATGTTGGGACACAGCTGGGTTCAACACTGAAATAAAGCTGATAGAGAGAGATAGAGAGAGAGGGACAGAGAGAGAGAGATAGAGAGAGAGCGATAGAGAGAGAGGGACAGAGAGAGAGAGATAGAGAGAGAGAGCGATAGAGAGAGAGATAGAGAGAGAAGGACAGTGAGAGAGAGAGAGATAGAGAGAGAGGGACAGAGAGAGAGATAGAGGGACAGAGAGAGAGAGAGAGCGATAGAGAGAGAGATAGAGAGAGAGAGGGACAGAGAGAGAGAGAGAGAGAGAGCGATAGAGAGAGAGAGAGGGACAGAGAGAGAGAGAGAGATAGAGAGAGAGGGACAGAGAGAGAGAGAGAGAGAGGGACAGAGAGAGAGAGAGAGATAGAGAGAGAGAGGGACAGAGAGAGAGAGTTCCCCTGTGAGGAATGGCATGTTGCTCCTCGGCTCTTTAATGTACTGAATTTAATTACCACCTTCATGCTTAGCAGGGGTAGACAAACCGGAGTCTGATGTGAGCACTAAACAGAGCTCCTAACGGGGCTGAGGGGTTCCTGTCTGGGGTCCTCTTGTCTGGGGGCGTTTTTTTCATCTCGGCTCTAGATTAAAAACAAGTTAAATCTAAGTTTCCATCTCGGCAGCAGGCAGGCAGACATTCGCCGGGTTTAACCGGGTGATTTAGGCCTGATTTCCAGGTAGAGGGGCTGCCGTTGCACCAGGACACTTCACCTGAGAAACTTCTGGACAAGTTAACCGTATCCTAGACTGAGCTGTCCCCACCTCATTATGCACTTCAGCATTAGATGCACTTAACGAAAGGTTAAGGATGCATTCTGTAGCCGGTTTGCCAAAACTAAGACGTACGATCGTTATTTTAAGAATGTTTTTGCGTGGGGTTAAGCAAATTACACAGCCCTGGGTAGTTGCTGCTGCTGTCAACACGCAGATTAATTTTCCTTGAGCGCACTTCTAAAAATCTGTAGACTAAAAGCTTAAAATTGGCAAAAGAGGCCGTTCTCAGATGCTGAAAATGGCCTCTGCGGCCGTAAAGTTGGGAGCGGGGGGGGGGGGGCCTGTCGGTGGCCTGAAAAGCACCGGATTGTCTTGGGCGCAGAAGTCGATGGGCAATCTCAGACGCTGAAGTGGTATTTATGGGGTACAGCGACAGCGGGGGCTTAAACAGATGTTTAAGTGCTGGTGGGAAGAACGGACGGGTTTATGGGCAGGGTTAAGATGGAGGTTTATGGTGAGGAAGGGAGGGTGAGGGTCAGATCCATGTTTTTGCCCCCCCCCCCCCCGAGCGCCAAGGCCGCGGAGGGACAGCCGCGGGGAGCGGGAATGGAGGGTCGTATTTCACGGGTAGAGGTCAGCCATCATCGCGCCAATTTATTTATTTTATTTTTTTATGATCATTCTTTATTTCCTGTCATGAGTAAGAGGGTTTTTTTTTTTTTTCTTTTTCTTTTTCCTTTTCTTCCCCCCCCCCCTCCACCCCCCGACCGGCTTTCATGGCTGTGTTCAGAACACGGACCTGGGAGAGACGGACTGAATCTGCACTTACAGGTGCCACCGACGGGAGCTCATTCCAGGGGCACAGCCAGTTCCTTTCATTACATTATGTCACATTTCTTTACGGGCATTCAGCCAGACGCTCTTATCCAGAGTGACTTACACGACATTTTTTCACACAGCATTTACATTCCATCCATTTACACAGCTGGATATATGCTGAAGCACTGCCGGTTAAACGCCTTGCTCCAGTGCACTACGGCAGTGTCCTACCCGGGAATCGAACCTGCAAGCCCAGTAGGTTACAGGCCCAGTTCCTTGGCTTTATACTACACTGCCGCCCCTTTCAAATTCGCTCGACGATCATCTGTGTCTGTTTGTAGCGACCTTGGCCCCTCTTGTCCATTATTCATTTGGGAAGAGACGTATGTGATTGACGCAAATGGCACGGCGCGGTGAAGTAATACGGAATGAAGGAGTCCGGACCCTTCTGGAATTAATTTCCAGCGTCTTCAAATCACTCTACTCACAAAAGGCCCGGGACAAAATGAGTATGAAAAATTGACAGTGACACCACTTAAATTAAATATTAACGGCTTTTTACAAAATTAGGACCGAAGCGAGGGAGGGTGAAGGAGCTAATGCGGGGAGGGCTTTCTGCTGCGATGCCACTCGTTCAAACAGTACTGCTGCTGATCGCTGAAAGTGTGACCACTGTACTGGTCCAGCCCAAATATGTAAACAACCATAGCGCTATTCACAGGAAGCAGTGAATTATATTAGCATTAAGGTGAGCATACATACGTATTATTATTATTATTATTATTATTATTATTATTGATTCATCCATCTGTTATCTAGACAGCTTATTCTTGGTCAGGGTCATGGGAGGGCTGGAGCCTATCCCAGCATGCATTGGGCAAGAGGCAGGAATGTACCCTGGTTAGGTTGCTAGTCCATCACAGGGCACACACACACACCATTCATTCACACACTCATATAACTGCAGGCAATCTAGAGGCTAAGGCTAGCCTGCATGTCTTTGGACTGTGGGAGGACATGAGGAGAACACGCAAACTCCACACAGAAAGCCCCCCCCCCCCCCCCCCCCCAGGTTTCAAACCCAGCACCTTGTTGTTGTTGTTGTTATCTGACATTTCTTTCTGGCTGTAATACAGTAGCTCAGATGGGAAATTTTGCCTCAATGCTGTGAGGCTTTTGCGGGGAGATTGGAGGCACCTGATTGGCCAGCAGGGGTACTGTTGTGCAGTGGGCCCAGGATTACCCTGGCAACCAAATCCCAACCCTCCCTGGACAATTATTTGTCATACAGGACTGCCGGTCATAGGCTGTGCCGCCACTGCCAGGGTCCTGTACTGCCTGTGAGGTGCATTACAATGCCAAGGACGAGTGCCGTCGCGATTTGAATGCAACCTGCTCTACCATTTATCTGCACACGTTTAGTAAACAACGCTACAGTTTGCCGATACTGAAACAGTTAAAACTGTCGGTATTACTTGAAAGTGAGGGGAGTACACTCAAGTATGTTCTCCTAGTTACATGAAAATTCTATTATCTAGTATTTACATGAACACGTTGATAATCAAGTATTTACATGAACACGTTGGCGAGGAGCAAACGTGGGAAAGCTATTAGACATTTTGGATGTCTTGTATTTTTGTGGAGGAGAAGGAGAACTCGGGCTGAACTGGGTCAAACTAGACGTTGTACGCAAGCAGGTCCGTGAAGTGTGTTGTGAATGACAGGAGAGCTAAAGCCTACCTCCCTCCACCCCTCCCTCCCTCCTCCGTCCATTCTATCCATCATCAATTATTTCTCTGCTCACTGCTTGATGGCATGATTAGAGTTGTCTGTCAGACAGAGTTCTGCTGTGGAAATGATCCTATTATTATTTTGATTACTGAATGCCTTGTTAGGGACATCGGGTTCATTTGCATTATAATGTTCTAAATGTGATGCCCACAAATTAGTAAAAAAAAATAAATAAAGTTCTCATGAAAATAGATAGCATTGCAATTACAGTTAAACACAGAACCATATATAGATATATACTGCTTGATGGAAGTCTCATTTTCTTACTAGCTCTATTCCTTACTGACTTACCTTGAAGAGCATTTCTGTCAGTCGCACTGTAAGCGACGTTTTTGGTGTTTTGGAACGCGCGTGTTTGTTCAAGTGCTTTTTACCAGATCTGAGGGAGTTTCGAGTGTAATTGCATTTTAATGTTTCTAATCCCCCTGTTTATTTTAGTCTAAGTGGTCTCCACATTTACAGATATATAAAGTAGTTCTACACTCAGGTTTATTATGCCCACCTGTTTCCTTATGTAAATTGGTCTGGCTGCAGCCTGGACTGTGCCTGCATGTGGGTACACACAGGGAAATTAAAATTAAAGTTCATCATGTTTTACAGTTATTCCAAGATATAAACGTATTTTGAGGACCTTCTTTTACTTTTTTGTAAATGAAACTCAGTGCTAGAGAATGATCAAATTATGAAATTGTAGCTATGTTTGTATGGTAATGCATTAATAATGGAATGTTTAACTATTCATGTAATGCTGTATCAGAAGTACTAGTTATGTATATGCTATGACAGACTTGTTGATCAACTAATAATATTCTATTGCCATGTTATGGAAGTAGATGCTATCTTTCAGCGCTCACTGTATGAAATACATATTTGTTTTTCATGTAATACCTGTAAGCGAGCATTGTGTGAACACAGTGATTCTTCATAAGGCATGATAGGACAACATGGATACCTACTTTGACATCCATTGCAAAGAGTGGGGGGGGGGGGGTTCCCTGGTGTCCTGGCTAAATTTCCAAAATGGCTCTCTACACCTACCATGTAATCAACCCCGAGTTTAATTGGCTAAAAGCTTGGAGTTTCAGAAAAGCACTATTTAAATTCAAGTATTTATTATTCTTATTCTTCTTCTTATTATTATTACTTTGATCCTGTTTCTTCATAACAGAATATGAAGTTGAAATAGACAGTAGAGCACGGCAGTAATCGTATCCATTTGTTAATAGGAATGTATTGTGTTTTTTTATTGTTAACAACCCAGAATTAATATAAAAATTTACTGCAACTGGGAATGAAAAACAAAACCAGCCAAACAATTACACAGGTTTTGCTGACTCAGTTATTTTTCCAGCAGTAAAGGGATATTTTTATTTATTTATTTATTTATTTTTTTTTATTTTTTTGCTGAAGCAGTCAAAAGGGAAATCACTTTTTGCTTGTAATACCACCTCCTCGTCACACCCAGGCAACACGCTACTTCCACTAATAAACGGGTTACGAGCTGTTCCTTCGCAGCGACCAGAAGAAAAAAAAACTCCAGCGTGAGCACAGGAATGGAAGGAGACGTATTGTGCTTTTACAACATGGCCCATAACCATCTGAGATTGATCATACATAAATATATAAATAAATGAAGGCGTACAAACAAGTGGAGGCGTTGATACGGATTGCAAGATGGGACGGTGCATCTGCTCGTGATAAGGTTGACTTAGTTAATGGTGCTATGGATGGCTTGGCTGTGGTTGTTATGCATAACACAGCCGACTGTAACGTGGGTGTCATATTCAGGGGTGACAGGGATCGCGCAGTTGATTGTTACGTGGATGATTAGCTGATGATGATATATTGGAAATGACACAGGTGAAATTTGTCTTGTTAACCTGTCCTGCATACATGTAGTTATCAGGCGTTCACATTTGAATCGTTTCCGCGGCGATATTTTCTTCATTATGTTATGAATGAATGCTTACTTCATTTCACATTTGAAGTAAATCATTTGTACGGCGGTTATTTGGAGTGTGTTTATTTACTGGTGTAACATAAAATAAAATAAAAATAATAATCCAAAAAGGCTAAATGGTTATTTGTTTTAGTTGAGTTATTCACACATTTGATGTATTTTGTCAGGTGGAATTAAATATAAATTGTAGCTGTGACACTTTTTAGTTTAGTTCAATTATATTTTCAAGAACTCATTCACTCACATTTACTCAATTTACAATTGAATTTGGGCTCTGAAGTGTCACAGTAATGCCTCAGAATGTATTTATCAGTTTAGTTCACCGTAGCCTTGCGAAACGAGATTGACTCTGACATGCACTTGCTTTCTCAACTGAACTATCAGAAGTAAGAGTGTGTTATAAAGATTACATTGCACCATTATAATGCGTATTTTGAGTATTAATGGTGCTGTATATTGTTGGATGTATAAGCTCTCAGAGTGGCGATATAGTTGATTGGCCATGTTGTACAAAAGGCCTGTGATGGGTTGGTTCCAGTGGTAGTCTTTCTGTGTCGGAGGGGCGAAACCTGAAGCAGGAGATTGGCATAGAAGAATAAAGAAAGCGGTTATCAGTTGTTATCTTCTATTTCTCTCTCTCCTCTCAAAATGGATGACCCGTCACCAGCACAGGCCCTCTCTCTCTCTCTCTCTCTATCTCTCTCTCACTCTCTCTCTCTCTCTCTCTCTATCTCTCTCTCTCTCTCTCTCTCTCTCTCTATCGCTCTCTCTCTCTCTCTCTTTATCTCTCTCTCACTATCTCTCTCTCTCTCTCTCTCTCTCTCTTTATCTCTCTCTCACTCTCTCTCTCTCTCTCTCCCTCTCTCTCTCTCTCTCTCTCCCTCCCTCCCTTCATGGGAACATGTGCTTCTAGAACACAGGTGTGAAACTGCAGTCCTGGAGGGCCAAGGAAAACATTAAAAACCCCCGCATATAGACACAGGCACATTTTTGGGGGGGATTTCTAACCTGCTGTCACATTACAGGAGTAATTGCAGGGATATCTGCTCTGATGCCAATTCAGGAGCTTCTTCTACCCACGAGTGGATAAAATGAGGTACACCGTAGTCTCCTTTAATGGAGATAGGTGTTATAGAGATGTAGTATTTCATATATGCTGGATGGGGATAAAGTTTATGGCAGTTCCCTTTAACTTCAGAAGGAAGCGTAAGTGTGTAAGCTAATACAAGGCATGTCAGTCTGTGCGCCTACATGTTCTGCTCCTAAATAAACAAGAGAAATGTCCCCGATCCATTGCTGAGCTATTTTATTACTCGTTGGCTCTTGTCTCCATGGAAACATGTACAATTGCGCATAACTGAAACTCACACATGCCACGGCTGGATTCTGGGGCTTTCATTTACAGAGTAAATAAAAAAAGATCAGACGTTTGTTATCTAGCATGTACAGTTAATTGGAGCTTGGAAAAATAGGAAGTCTGAAAGTATAAAGCTCTTCACATGTGCAGTCGGTTTTGTTTGTTTACATTCTAATTAAAATTTTTAAATTAATATTTTCTCACAACCATCCTAGACACTTTTTTTTTAATAAGCGTTCTCAAGTCTCCATTTCTCAGATCGGACTCAACCTTAGAGGTTATCTCATTTGAGGAAGTTTGAGAAGAGCACAAATGAATCTGTACTTTGACTTACAATGTGAAAGGGTTTAACTCTGGCCATCTGTTCCACAGCAACAAAAAAGCGGCATTTCAGGTCACGCAACGGAGGGAATCCATATATTCACTTAATGTCGTGTTTTGCAAGGTATTTCGGTTTTGTATTTTTTGGCCTGTCAGAACTAGGATTGCATATCATCGTGGGGACTCGCTGACCTGTGTCCACAGCTGCCCTGACCACAGCTCAGATCTGTTACAGAACAGTCTTTGATAAGCACAGCCAACGACTATGACAGCTATGCAGCAGCTAGCTCCAAAATTCCATTTAAAAAACGTCAGTACCACAATTATATTCTCCAAAAATAGTGTTCAGTCTTTTTGAAAGGAGCAGACTTTTCAGTGGAAAATTGAGGTAATCTTTGACAAAATTGTCCCGTGTGCGTATCTTCAAATGCCCCAGACTTCAGCTAATTATTGTCTAATTTGAATTTCAATCTTTTAATTAGTTTGTGCTGTTAAACCCTGCTCCCTTTCGCGAGCGAAACATTCAGCCCAATGTGCACATTCAAGTTGAGAGGTGTCTGGTGCTGTGCCTTTCAGCTGTAATTTTGGAATGTTCCTGTACTCGAAGATCTGATCCTTCATGCTTTTGATTACACGCATCACACAACTTTCTGTTGATGTGCGCAACTTCTAAAATCGGTTGCTGAATATATTTGTGTCATATTGGTTGTCTGAAACCTAGACTTCAGACATATTACAGTGTGTATGTGTGTGTGTGTGTGTGTGGCTGCAGTGTGTATGGGTGTGATCGTGTGTGTGCGTGCGCGTGTGCACGTGTGCGTGTGTCTTTGTGTGTATTAAGGATTCTGCTTGCCGGTGTGTCAGGATATTTGTGTTTATGCATGCATGTGTATATACATGTGTATGCATGCGTGCATGTGCATGTGAGAGAGAGAGAGAGAGAGAAAGAGAAAGAGAGAGAGAGAGAGAAAACGGGTGAAGACCACAGGCAGTGCCTAACTGTGAAAGGCAGCGTACGTCACATCCCATAATGAGGATGGCGGGCCTGTTCCTCTGCTCTCCTCCAGTCATTCCAGGCTTCAGTGCGCTGGCATGTCCTGAATCTCAGAGCACCTGACGGAAGTGGGGGGGGGTGGGGAGCCTCAAATTGATTTTGCAGTGATACCATCACGGAAAAAAGGCAGGTTATCTTTAAAAAATGATTTGCTTTGCAGGGTGCCGAAACGGTTTTATGTTGAACGAGGCGAGGCGGCGGTGTCTCCTTACCGTTTTTTTTTTTTAAATGTACACGGCGCGGAGTGAACAAGCAGATATTACCGCACAACATTCATTTCCTGTCCGCCGCGCTTTACTTCCTGAAGGAGGAAGAGTCTGATGGAAGGGGGGGGGGGGGGATGCTCTGACATGCTTTAACGGAGAATAGATCGCCTCACATATGAATCACGGGCCGACCTCGCTGTTCAAACCTCAGCGTTCCTCGCTTCACCTCCGCCGCCGAGCCTTCGCCAACCGCCGCCGGCCCGCCCGTCATCCGATTTACAATTCAATAAATCCGTCCGATCTAATCTCTCACTTGCCTCCGGGAACGAATGACACACGCAGATGCACGTACGTAGATAGGCGCACGCGTGCATTGCCAAGTCGCCCAACGTCTATGTCGGTTGCGTACGGATCGCTGTGATTCATACGCAGGTGTTTCCGGGGCGTTCTTTTGGAGGCGCGGGCTAAGGCGCGCGGCGACTTGGCGGCCGTCCCGTCCCGTGGAAATGACGAAGTCCCATTGGACGCTCGAGTGGCGGGATGATATTCCAAGGCGGTGCGAATCGATCGGTTTTCGTATTGCTGTTTTTTTTTTTTTGTTTTTTGTTTCCCCCACTCCCTGGAGATGCATCCCAGCTCATCGTTCCCGTCGTACATCTGGAGGGTGTTTGCTACCCATCCCCCACGCCCCCCCTTCCGTGTGGTTCCCCCCCCCGCGCCCCCCCCCCCCTTCAGACAGCTGCAGCTAAAGAGATCTCTTATGAGTGTTGGTATTTATTTATTTTTATTTTTTTTATGATTTATTGCGCTCAGATTTTCCAGGGGGTGGCTGCATGGCGAGATAGCAGTTTGAGAGCGAGGCCGGTGCCTTCAAAGCGTAAACTGTATGCAAATTGATGCCATTATTTGCCAGCTAGCCTCATAATGGGAGACTTGATGGGTTGAATAAATTGCAGTCGCACGGAACCGGGGCCCTTGGCTGGCTCCGCACCAGGAATATAAAGGTAAAGCGCGGGAGGCTAGCCGCGCTTTCTCCCAACACGAACGCGAACGCGTTTTTCCTTAAGCTATTTATCACCGGGGGCCCGCTCTCCGAAAGAAAGAAATTAAATAAATAAAACTAACAGCGCTCATCAGAAACTACAATCTGGGGCTCGGGAGGTGCCTGGGAGATTTAAAGCTTTACAAGGTACCAACATATAAACCTTTGAATGTTCTGGGCCAGCAGCTTCAAAGCACTTATTTGAAGTTGCTGTAACTGCTGAGTGCCGAAGAATCGGGAGTGTGTCGAAGGCAGGCGGGCCGGGCCGGGCCGGGCGGGAGCTCCTTCCTTCCGTGTTTCATTAATTTTGTCCGACCCCCTTTCGCCCGGGTCGGGCCCGGGACGCCACGCCGGGGCGCGGTTTTGTTTCTCAGCAACAGAAACAAAACGATACTCTGTACACTTAACTCACCATACACAACGATGCACTCTTGTGCTAAATTTCCTCCATACCGTCCCCGCATGCAAATGAGGAGCTGCCGCTTCCTCTTTACGCCGCTGTAGTTTACGCAGATTTTCTGTAATGGGGGGGCGGGGCAGGTGGGGGGGTGGGCCTTCACAAGGTCTTCTGGCTCTGTTTAAATGGCTCACAATCTCAGAGGTGCAAAAAAAGGCAGTTAAAAGCTCAAAGTGTGTGAGCAAGGCTGCAGTTAGACCAGCGTGGAGCTTAATTGCTCCGGTGGCATACAGCCCTCAGCCGCTACCCTGCACGGGCATGATGGGCGACCTGTTTGCGCTGTAATGAGGTTACTGAAAATGTCAACGACCATATTGGCCTTAATGGCTTTTTGGGGAACTTCAAAGAAAATAAATGAATGAATAAATAAATGAATAAATAAATAATATCACCGACCGTTTGTTTGCGTCTCCGAACCTGTGCGTCGGCGAGCTGCCTGCCGTTTGACACGCAGACTTCGGAGGTGCGAACGAACGGCGCGCTGATTCGGCGTGGGAGAAAGTCTCACGGAACTGTAGTCCTAAAAAGGTCATCGACAAAATAAGGACCGCAAAAAGGTCATCGACAAAATAAGGACCGCAAAAAGGTCATCGAAAAAATAAGGACCGCAGCGCGGGTAGTCAGGCTCGCCCGCCGTGCTACGCCAGCGTACGCTCCCGCTCGTTACCGCGGTGACAGAACTCCGTTGATTGGTCCGTGAGGAGAGGTGTGGCTCGTTCGCCCGGCACCTCTGTGAAAAGGGTTGACATTGTATGAAGTGCCGTGCGTTCAATGATCTTTTTTTTTCTTCCCCCTATCCTTCTGATTAATGTGCCGAAACGAAGGAAGTTAGCCAGGCCGCTAACTGACAGGTGATGGGTACCTCCGCTAACTGACGCTCCGCTAATGGGGACAGGAGTATAAGTCAGTTCTGGTTGGAAAAAGTTTCGGATGGCTGGATTGCGGTTAGACTTTCCCTGCGCGTGTTGCCAAGGTGACGGGTCAGGGGAACGCGGTGAACCGGGTGGGGGGGGGGGGCTCGTTCTTTAGCGGGATCTCCTCGAGCCTCTCTCACCCGCCAACTGGGAGAGAGTCTGAGGGAGACTGGCCCCACGCAGTCACCCTGAGATTCGTTTACGGGCGTTTCCAGCGACCGTGAAGCGCCTCTCAGTATGTTTCATGGGTTTATTGAAAATTGGCTTTAGCCCCTCTGCCAGTGCTGAGAGCCCCTTTGCCCAGCAGTCTGCAAAATCTCGCATGGCTCTGCTGTTTTGAGCCCCGAGTGGCCGGCTAGTTAGCTGACCAAACATCTAGTCCCTTTTCAGACGTCCACTCTGTATACTTTTGTTTTCTTGTTTTTTTAGCACAGAATGTCATCAACATTGAGCTCTGTTATCCTACGGCTCTATTCTCCTTTTTTTCTCTCTTCAAAGCTAAAAAACAAAATCAATACTTGCATGCAAAGGGGAACTGTGGCACCTCAGGAGAGTCCAATAGTGGAATGTGATTTCAATCAATGAATTTTTTTTATCAAGTCCATAGGTTAACACTGGTTCATTCAAATAACCTGCCTAAAAGAGCATTTTCCCCATCTCATTCTGGAAAGGAAGTCCTCCCCCTCCCCTTCAATTGCTTGGACAAAAGGCTGATCTTATATACCAAAAAACAACACAGAACACAGAAGTCCAATTTTCCATGAAAACTGCTCACACTTTTGGCTAAATGTGTACATTTGCGTCTAATCGGGTAAAGACATTGTGCATTGCCATCCTAAAATACAAACATCAAATTGGCTAGTCTGAAACATAATTTTTGGTCATTGAAGCATGATGACAAATGAATCTTTAACATACTGAGTTAATTTTAACCTCATTGTTTTGTGCACCACTCCCGTAGGACCAAGTTTGTTTGCATTGCTGCAGACACTGAAAAATGCTGCTCCAGCGGGTGTGAGCCATTCAAACAATAAAGAAAGTAAGCTGCATTGTAAAGCCCTTTTTTTCCAGATGTTGAACTACTACCCAGTTTGAAATTGCAGCACACAGGGTTATGGCTAGGGCTAGGGTTAGGGTTAGGGTTAGGTTTAGGGCTAGGGTTAGGGTTAGGGCTAGGTTTAGGGTTAGGGCTAGGGTTAGGGTTAGGGCTAGGGCTAGGGCTAGGGTTAGAGTTAGGGTTAGGGTTAGGATTAGGGTTAGGGTTAGGGCTAGGGCCAAGGCTAGGGCTAAGGCTAGGGTTAGGGTTAGGGCTAGGGCTAGGGCTAGGGTTAGGGCTAAGGCTAGGGTTAGGGTTAGGGCTAGGGTTAGGGTTAGGTTTAGGGTTAGGGTTAGGGTTAGAGCTAGGTTTAGGGTTAGGGTTAGGGCTAGGGCTAGCGTTAGGGCTAGGGTTAGGGTTAGGGTTAGGGTTAGGGCTAGGGTTAGGGTTAGGGTTAGGGTTAGAGCTAGGTTTAGGGTTAGGGTTAGGGTTAGAGCTAGGTTTAGGGTTAGGGCTAGGGCTAGGGTTAGGGTTAGGTTTAGGGCTAGGGTTAGGGTTAGGGTTAGGGCTAAGGCTAGGGTTAGGGTTAGGGCTAGGGTTAGGGTTAGGGTTAGAGTTAGGGTTAGGGTTAGGGTTAGGATTAGGGTTAGGGCTAGGTTTAGGGTTAGGGTTAGGGTTAGGGTTGGGGGAGGGGTTAGGGTTAGGGTTAGGGCTAGGGCTAGGTTTAGGGTTAGGGTTAGGGTTAGGGCTAGCGTTAGGGCTAGCGTTAGGGTTAGGGTTGGGGTTAGGGCTAGGGTTGGGGTTAGGGCTAGGGTTAGGGCTAGGGTTAGCGTTAGGGCTAAGGCTAGGTTTAGGGTTAGGGCTAGGGTTAGCGTTAGGGTTAGGGTTGGGGGAGGGGGGTTAGGGTTAGGGTTAGGGCTAGGGCTAGGGTTAGGGTTAGGGTTAGGGTGAGGGTTAGGGGGCTAGGTTTAGGGTTAGGGTTAGGGTTAGCGTTAGGGTTAGGGTTAGGGTTGGGGTTAGGGTTAGGGTTAGGGCTAGGGCTAGGGCTAGCGTTAGGGCTAGCGTTAGGGTTAGGGTTCGGGTTGGGGGAGGGGGGGGGGGGTCACATCATTGTAATCGCTTACAGACTTACTTGAGGAACACGATTAAATCGGCCACCAAGACCATGACCAGGGACTGCTTCCCGTTGATGCAGATTTGGACGTAAATCTACGACTGTTTCCTTATAGTTGTGTACCGGTGATGCATTGAATGCCTTGCATTCTCAGGTGGGAAAAAAGCAAAACCTTTTTCCACAGTGACCACTGACTTAGGATAAGCTTTTGAAAAAGGCCATAATGACAGTAGACATAGCATAGAGACTTGAGAAGAGTTTTATATCTTGTTTGCTACCATGGTAACATGTAGGTAAACTGAGATTTGATTTGTATTTTTTGTACATTGCAGAAATGATTTAAAGAGGTATTTCACCCTAATTCAACATTTTTACGGTTGTCTGGATATCTTAAAGACATATTACCCACAAATCCTCATGGTAGGTGTGAATTGAACTTTGATGGGTGGTGTGGATGGCTGGCGTGTAAATTAACCTTTTCAGAAGTAGTAAATTGTATCTCAACCTTTCCTTTCCCATTCTCTTATTTTATCGATATTTTTGCATCAGATCTAAAGAGCATGATGTAAGGCAGGGGTCCCCAGTCTTATCCGAAAAGGGCCGGTGTGGGTGCGGGTTTTTGTTCTAGCCCAGCGCTAAGACTCCTGATTCTACTAATTAACTAATTAATCAATCAAGACCTTGCTAAATACAATCAGGCCTCTTAGTGTTGGGTTAATACAAAGACCTGCACCCACGATCCGGCGCTTTTCGGATTAAAATTGTGGACCCCTGATGTGTG
>CM077293.1:50519857-50567357 GCA_039654925.1 Anguilla pacifica
ACCGGATGAAGTGCAGAATTAGCGCCACACGCTCTTCGGGATGTTCGCCGGTGCGCGAGCGCTCTCCATGGCCCTCGAATCCATCGCGCAGATCCCGCTGTTTTCGAAGAGACACGCTTTCCTTGGCCCTGTCACCTCCTTGGGGGGTCGGGGAGGCTGGTGGTTTAACCCCCGGTTTTAATTTCCTGTGCTGCACAAATTATATCTATCACCTTCTTCGTGACGTCATTCCGCTGGACGGAGTCTGTTGATTTACGAGGCCTAATTAATTGCGCTTCGCCTCTCCGAGAGGGAACGAGCACAGCAAATCCGCACGTTGGTCCCTCTCCGCCCGCAATCCGATTTTTTTTTTTTTTGTCTTATTATTTGTTTGTTCATAGAGATTAGTTGTTTTTTTTCTTTCTTTCTTTCGCATCTCCTGCGACGAAAAGCACCATAAATCTGCGAAGATTATTGGGAGAAATCAGATTTAAGATGCCTAGCAGTGATACGGTTAATTGTGCTTGCAGAGTATAATTCTTCAGCGTTCCTCACCACTGTGTCATGCTACAAAGAAAATGAGAGCCCAGATATTTGTTTTCTTTTGTGTTGGATGTCATTAACGAGTCCTGTCTAGATTGCTCGGTTCTACTTCTGTGCGGCTAATTAGGATTTCCATAAATTTCAATGCATTATCTTTAATATGTCGACTCTTCTGGGGTCATTACTGCAATAATTAGAGCCTAAACTCGGCACCCAGGGGCCCGTTGTATTAAAGAGGAGGGATGTGCTGCCGCATTCAGGAAATCCTGAAAGATTTATGAAATAAGCATTGGGGGGAGGCGGCGAGCAGGGAGGGGAAAAAAAAAAACAATCTCAGATCTTGCAATTAGATGGTCTGTGATGTGATGAAAGTGGGATTACCCAAGCAAACAGGCTAGCAAGCAAGGAGGTTGGGGTTTCTAAAACATGTGTCTCATACACACACACACACACACACACACACACACGCATGCACTCACGCACACACAGACACACACGAATACACACACTCACTCACACACACACAGCAGAGCAGTGCACACACACACACACACTCACACACACAGCAGAGCAGTGCACACACACACACACACACTCGCACGCACGTACACACACAGCAGAGCAGAGTGCACACAAGCATCTCGTCACATTTCTGACACTGTCCCCGTGCTGAGTGTTAACAGGAACTGTGGCACGGTGCGGGTCAACCAATTAACTCACGCCTCTTACTGTTAATCCAGCACACATTCTCCTTAAGGACCCAAATTGATTCTTTTTTTTGATATTATATGTAATTCTGCAAGGAAACCTCGACCAGATTGTATGGGGAAAACCCCCTTGGGTGAGGGACATTACTCGGGGGGGAGGGGGGGGGATAGTTAGAGTGGCTGATGGGGGGAGGGAGGGGTGAACTGTGACGGACAAACGGCACTCATTGCTGTGACAATCTCTCTTTCCAAAATACCAGTCTCCATCTTGGTAATGAACTCACGACAAGAACAAGAGACAGACGGCGGAGAACAGCCTAAATTAATTCCCTCCAATCAACACCTTAATAAAATAACGAGGCTCCGATGTCAGAGGCCAAACTCGTTTCTGACAAGCGCAGTGACACGGGGGTAACCGGAGCGACAGCAAGCGACCGGAAGGGCGGGGAACACGGCGCGATAACCAATCAGATTAAAGTTTTTTTTTTTACACCCACAAGCGACCAATTGTGGGAGGGGAGAGCTATGCCAGGGTTGTGGGTTGGGGTGGTGGAAGTGGCGCAGTGATCTGAGTTCTTCAGAACAGCCATTATATGAATGCGATGAAAGATTTTTTGGGACTGTTTCATTAAGGGTTTCAAATGAAAACATAAAATGTGAAGTGAGAGAGGTGAGATCGGAAGAGGAATGTGAATGTTTACGTCCTAATTTGATACAATGTTTTCCAGGCGGTGCCTTAGACACTCAGCTGTATGGCTTGTGACTGCTATTTATACCTGCACAAGAAATAGTAGGTTTCTTCTCTGTGTAAAATAATGGCTGCCAAAGAACCAATCACGATAAGAATAAGGTTATAACGGAAAAATCAAGAATCAACCCCGTTTTGTCTTTTTGCTCGCTGGGGTTTTACGCGTGCCTGAAATGCTCATTTTGAAACGCTCATTTGTTTCTTTAATGGTCTGATATTACCGCTCTGAGCGGAGATTGTTTTGGGATTTATCAAACCGTTACATTATAATTAAAATACCTTCATTTCCTCGGAGGCAGCGATAGCACAACCCTGCCAACTTGTGCCAGCTCTGTGTTTATTGCGTTATTTCAGTCCTCCTCTTCTCAATATTTGCTTTTGAAATGTAGAACTGAAGGGAATTACTGTCTCGTGGCTGGGTAGCTCATAAGTATCAGCAACTTGAATGAAATGGCTTATAGTGTTGAGCAAATCAGACCTTTGTTGAGCAAGCCTGGACCGTTTCTTCGTGATGTTGAACTCCTGTATCACAATGTGCTTCTCAACGTAACTCCCCACCCAGCGTAGGACGTGTATTCTGCTGTTTTTGCGTATTTATACGACGCTGTTTCCCTCTCATGTGGAACTGCTGCGCTAAGCAGATGGGGGCTGGGATAATGTTCGAATGGACGCGCCCCCCTGGGAAGATTAAGTAGCTGCTGTTGGTTGTTAGGGGGTACTGCTGGAGGTGCTGGTTGTTAGGGGAGTACTGCTGGAGGTGTTGGTTGTTAGGGGGTCCTGCTGGAGGTGTTGGTTGTTAGGGGGTACTGCTGGAGGTGTTGGTTGTTAGGGTGATACCGCTGGAGGTGTTGGTTGTTAGAGGGTACCGCTGGAGGTGTTGGTTGTTAGGGAGTACTGCGGGAAGTGTTGGTTGTTAGGGGGTACCGCTGGAGGTGTTGGTTGTTAGGGGGTCCTGCTGGAGGTGTTGGTTGTTAGGGGGTACCGCTGGAGGTGTTGGTTGTTAGGGGGTACCGCTGGAGGTGTTGGTTGTTAGGGGGTACTGCTGGAGGTGTTGGTTGTTAGGGGGTACCGCTGGAGGTGTTGGTTGTTAGGGGGTACTGCTGGAGGTGTTGGTTGTTAGGGGGTACTGCTGGAGGAGTTGGTTGTTAGGGGGTACTGCTGGAGGTGTTGGTTGTTAGGGGGTACTGCGGGAGGTGTTGGTTGTTAGGGAGTACTGCGGGAGGTGTTGGTTGTTAGGGAGTACTGCGGGAGATGTTGGTTGTTAGGGGGTACTGCTGGAGGTGTTGGTTGTTAGGGGATACTGCTGGAGGTGTTGGTTGTTAGGGGGTACTGCTGGAGGTGTTGGTTGTTAGAGGGGTACTGCTGGAGGTTAGAGGGGTACTCAAATAGGCAGACCGAATTTTCAAATTTCTCTCCTTCCAATGACACGTTAAAAAAGGGGTGCACAACTCCGGTCCAGGAGGGCTGGTCTGTGTGCTGGTTTTTGCTCCAGCCAATTACCTTAGTTTGGGTTTTCTGGCTGGTGCTGGTGCTGTAGCTGGTGCTTTTGCAAATGTAAGATTAGGATATGATTGAGCTTATTAAAGAAATAAGAGCAGAGGCTGGCTCTAAATCCTGACACAGATCGGCCCTTATTGGGCACCCCTGTGTTAAACCAAGGTCCTACCTTAATGACATGTCATCTAAACCGGAGAAGAAAAGAATAATATCATTAAGACAAAATCAAATCAACAACACTAGACTGTTCCACCAAAATGCATATAACGCACTGTCCTAACTGTTTTTTTCAATTGAAATAGGATTACAGTGATTACATTTACTGTACGTCCAGCCATGAATGTAAATTTAGGCAACTCACTTTTCTTCCACTTTTGGAAAAAAAGCACTTTACTTGGCACACAGCATGTCGTTGCACAGGAATTGTGGCTTTCTGATCACATTGCAGGACATACACTGAAAGAAAGATTTTTTTCTATTTTTAAAAAAGCTTTAATGCCGTTTGAGAAAAGTGAGATTGATATAACGGATCATCTCAGCTTGTCTAAGTCAATATTGTTAAATCAGCTTTATTTCTTCCTTTCTCTGGCCTTCCACAACTCCTAGAGAACCTCAAACAAAGTCACCCCAGCCAAGACCACTACACAGCAACTTAGGCTATGCTGCCGCAACAACCCTGCTCTCTGGATTTTATTCAGCAAGGTCTCGTACACCATCTTTAGAATAACAGAAAGATGAGCAACATTTAACTTTTACAAGATTTTCACACCAATAAGCATATTCCTAAATATGAAATATTAATATTTCATATGTGAAATATGAATTATGCCTTTAGCTGAAAGGGACCATTTCGTTGAAATGTGGTTTTAACTGAGAAAATGGAATTTCAGAAATTGTAAAGGAGACATGAATTAATTACAATTAATTAACAGTTCAGCACTGCACAGATATTTCATTGATAGTATTTTATATACAAGAGGTTTAAAGAGTTTTGAATAATTTCATAAGAATATTCATAAGTAACAGGAAAAAATTGAATGGACCCTTAGTTTCATGCGTCATTTTCTTTTGAATGTCATGAGCACAATTTGTTTTTTTGTTTTTTTTTCAGATTTCAGTGTCAAAAATCTGACAGGCACTCTCCGTATCTCCCTCACTGTCCTTTTTTCCCTCTAGTTTTTCTTTTATAGTTCTTTCTCATTCTCGTTTATATTCGCTTTTATGAAAATGTTGTCGTGGGGAAAAAAAGCTGACATTTTCGCTCTCTCTCACTCTCTCTGCCTGTGGCGGTTGTTTTGGTTTGTTTTTTGTTGTTTGGTCTGTTTTATCAATTCTGTATTTGAACAATGTCCCAATAAAAGGGGTTTACAAAAACAAATCAAAGAATCTCTCTCTCTCTCTCTCTCTCTCTCTCTCTCTCTAATTCTCTCTCTCTGACTCTCTCTCCCTCTGTCTCTAATTCTCTCTCTCTAATTCTCTCTCTCTGACTCTCTCTCTCTTTCTCTAACCCTCTCTCTCTCTCTCTCTCTAACCCTCTCTCTCTCTCACACACAGGAATAGCGACGCTAGCTGACGTTTTCCCCCCCTCCCCCCCCAGGTCTCTCCAGGACCTGTCGAAGCAGACGGACCTGCCGTACGGCACGGTGCTGGACTCGGCCGTGTACGACCAGGTGCGGAGCAAGGCCATGAACCCGTTCGAGCGCGACCCCATGTACTCCCAGATGTGGCGCATGATCAACCGCACGGGCGGGGCCGACAACAACGTGGAGGAGTCCAAGGAGGGCATCCGCAAGGTACCGCCCGCCCCCGCCCTCGCCCTCGCCCGCTGTCCCGGAGTAATGCCCTAATTCGCTCCGTTCTCTGAGAGTGATGCCGTAATGAACGTCCTATGGACGGCCATCTTAACAACTTTGATGACGTGACGAGGATCATACATAGTGATGTGGAGACACCGTATACACAGTAAAAGGTCCAGTGTCACTTAAACTCATGACAGATAACATTTGGTCCCATTCTGACAGTAATGCCCTCTACGCCCTATGAACGGCCATCTTAACAGCTTTGATGATGCGGCGAGGATCATAAACAGTGGTGTGGAGACCTGCTGGACACGCACACAGTAAAAATGTCCAGTGTTAATTCAACTCTTAACGGTGTTAATTCAACGCACAACAAAAAAAAATTATTGCATCTTTTCAGAAATCCCACACATTCTGCTGTTCACTTAGAGCATCCGTTGACCTGATTATCATCTAGACTATATTTCCATTTCATGACAGGAGACTGAATACTCTTCTCTCAGCTGTGTAATGGAGGATTATTGTTTGAAACCGGGATTCTGCCTCAAGCAATGGCCTGCTGTATTTGCATATCACCAGGCATGGATATCTAGAGCAGATTGTAAGATATGTAGTGTTATAGCATGCTACTATGCCAGAGCATTCACTTTTCAGAAAAACGTTCTTTACCAGACTGCTTTTTTTACATACTGTACATTTCAGAGCATTCTGTAATAGGCATTCTACAAAATGTGCATGAGATTCAATGTAAGAAAGTGACAGTAATTCGTATTTTTATATGTATTTACATCCATTAATATAGTCTTATTAAAATTATTAATATTTTGAGCAGCCCATTTTACCATGACATGTATTACATTTTCATAAGGCTTTTATTCTGAAAGGAAATGTGAACAAGATCATCCTTTGCAAGAGTAAGATTTACTGTGTGGTTACTGGGAAGGCATCTAACTTGCAAAAAAAAAAAAATTCACACGATAAACCCAGATCAGCTTCCTATTGGATAATCCACTAACCTTTGACCTCTGTGACATGCAACCCGCGGGTCCCTGTCTGTCTCTTCTCTCCTTACCGTGATTGGATGCCAGCTCAGCCGTAACGGCATTTGTTTTCATTAACTGGGTAATGTGGTCAAGTGGTGGAGGCAGCGGAGAGCAAAAGATCAAATTGTATTTTGGCTTCCTGTTGATAATAAACCACAAGAGAAGGAGAAGAGTGTTTAGAGAGAGAGAGAGAGAGAGGCGGGGAGAGAGAGAGAGAGAGAGAGAGAGAGGCGGGGAGAGAGAGAGAGAGTGTGTGTGTGTGAGAGGGAGAGAATATGGCATTCTTGTTCAAGTTTGCAAAAAAAAAGTATAACTCTGCTTAATGGAGAAAAGCATCTCTGTAACCATGGTTTTATGCTCATTTCCCGTAAGATGGGCTCACAAAAAAAAAAAAAAAGACTAGCCGTGGTTCTCACTGAGCTATTTTCATCGTTCTGCCGTGGTCATGTGATCCCTAAAATTGCAGAGAAATGTGATGTCATGATATACCCATCACCGCTTAACACTTGATTTATCAACATATAAAGTACTTATAACTTATTAGCACATTAGCCAGGAAATTAGACATTTATAAGTGGGAATTAGTCGCAAATTGGATAATGGCTGAATATTTTCAGAAACCTGCTTTTAATGCACGCTACATATGAAATTAAATTTTTAATATTCAACTTACCGCTTACAAAGATTTTAAATAATAATCTTTAACTAATAATAGATTCGAATTAAAACGTGTTTCTCAGACTCGAGGACAACGTACTGTAGGTAAGAGCGAAAAATATGTAAATGAGAAAGGAGGGCAAAGGGGACTCAGCTGTCTGGCTAATCAGTCAACAGTAAGCTCTTTGTTAGTACAGTACCTTGCTTGATAAAAATCAATTCAGGGTTTTTTTTTTTTGTTTTTTTTTGCACGTAAGATGAAATTGTTCTGGAGGCTGCAATTAGAAAGCTTTTGAACAAAAGCATATGTATGCTGCTCATGTCCTCAGTTATTTACATTAGGGCAATTAGAGAGGAATATCTCATTACAGCTTGTTATCATTCCTGGTTCTTCAGCAGTATGTTGAGATGATCTTCTCCACCAGGTGCGGCAATAAATATAGTGCTGCACAGTGACTCTTCCGGAGAGCCAGCGCACATCTATGAGAGTGAACATGTTTGTTTTTTTTCTTTTCTGTGTCTATTGAATTCTTTCTTAGTTTCTCAAGAGGGGCATGGAAGAGTTGAATAAAATATCATATTAGGTGCTCAGCAAGCAGATTTTAGTTTACTATTCATATTTTATTAATTTAAAGTTAAGCAGTAGTGGCCCAACACCTGCACTCAAACCTGCAACCCCCTGGTTAAAAATGTGCGTGTGTGTGTTTGTGAGTGTGTGTATAAACGTGCATGATTATGCGTGCGTGTGTGGGTGCACGTGTGTGTGTGTGTGTGTGTGTGTGTGTGTGTGTGTGTGTGTGCAAGCATGCACATGTGTGTGTGGGTGTGTGTGTGTGTGTGTGTGTGTGTGTGTGCTGTATGTACTGTAGGTGTAGGTGCCACAGTGATTAAGTTCTCTGGCTCTCATGTTTTGGTCCTTATTGTGTGTTTATTTTGTATTCATAGCCCATGTTCTATCGATGACGGGCAGGAATTACAGCCAGGGGAAAATAGATTTTTGCTCTTTCACACAAACCTGAGATGGGAATCAGTGTAGCAGAATAACACTTAGTGCAAGGGTGAGTTCATCACTGCTGTCTATTTTTAAGTATTAGAAATATACCCTTATTATATATTCCTGCCACTATAGACACATTTAAAAATAAATATTATTCTTTCTCTTCATTAAATCCCTCCTTCCTCCTTATTAAAGAAACCTTTTGTTTTGTTTTTGTTTTGTTTTGTTTTTTTTAGGCTAGCGTTCGGCTCAAAGCTGCTAAAATAATGTGAAGGGTTGGTGCACCAGAGAGAAGAGACACTTGTAAGCTGTGAAACGAACAGACACGCGCGGCGCCCCGTGTATTCACTCCGGGCTCCGCCTGACTGTTTCTCGTTTGTGAGCGTTAGCGTGTAGCGGCGCAGCTCAGCTGTTCATGGGAGCTGCTGACGGTGCTCCCTCCTTCCTGTCTGCAGACGATGGTCCTGGTGGTGAGCCCCTCTGTCGAGCTGATCAGAGATCTCTGGGTTGATCTCTGACTCCACTGCAATAAAACTGAAAACTGAGTGAAGAATAATAAAAATAAGAATAATACACAAAGGGCATAAAAATGTGTATAAAATGTAAATAAAATAGATTAAAGTAAGCACATTTCCGCGTGCCTGTGTTTGTTTGGCCTCTGACATGGAAAGCTGTGGTAAGAGAGAAGTGTGTTAGCTCCTACACTGATGCCCTTGAGCTACGTTAACTCCCCTGCTGCAATAAAAGAGGAAAAATATCAGGTGTCGGGATGTTCTAGGTGCGTCCAGGCTGCCTGTGTCAAGCGCACAGACAGTAGAGGAGAGGAGAGGAGAGGGAGGCGGAAGAGAGAGAGAGAGAGGGGGAAGAGGGGGGAGAGAAAGATGTGGTTTTGAGCGCTGTTGCAAACGAGGCGGTTCGTGCGCGAAGGACAGACTTCATTATGACGGGCCCGCGTAGCGGACATGTCCATCGCTCCCGACAGGAGCGGACAGAGAGGAGGCTTATCGGGGGGAGAGAGGGATGGACTGAGGGCCTCAATCCTGGCTGAGATCCCTGCCGTGTGGCCTGGACCGCTGGAGAGATAGAGACGGATAAACGGGAGACTCATGGGCTCATCCTTCCCATTATATAAACATTAATTTACTGTTTGCTTTGAGTTTACTTCATTAGCCGCTTGTCACATTGAGATATGGGGAACAGCGTGAAGCCGTGGGGAGGGGGGGGGGGGGGGCGGGGGTGGGAGAGAGAAGCAACATTTATTCACAGAGTCCTGATAAACAGGGGTTTGGATAGTCTCCAGCAGCGTGTGTTTCCGTTGTTTGGTCGCTGATGCTCGGAGAGAAGACTCTTAAAAACCCATTAATCTGCTCGGAGGGGCCTCAGTCGTGCGACGCACGGCCCGCGGTTTGTGTGCCCGCTCAGCGCCAAGCAGTGCCCGGCCGCCAACGCAAAGCACGCGTACGGAACCCGAAAGGAAGCGGTGCATTGTGGGAGAAGGGGAAGGTGGAAGTTCCGTGTGCTCGGAACGCAGTGACGGGCTCGTGTGCGCCTGCCCTGTGGAGATCCCTCCTCTCTGGAAAGTGAAGAACGGCTTTTTTTTAAGTTTTTTTTTTTAGACGGTAACGGTTTATCAAAAGGCCCAGGTGGCCCGGTACCGACAGCGTTCTTGTCGGCTGGGGCTGTCCTGATTTTAAGACAATATCAGTACCGTTAGGATTAAAAATTCAGGTGACAGCTGTTCTGGTTGGGGACTGTGAGTCCGGCGTGGCTTCACTGTTCGGAGATAAGGGAGAAGCGCTACAGACTTTCTGGAGAAAAAGGCGGGAAAAGGAGAAGATTCGGACGAGCTAGGAACAGAACTGAGACAGGGAATTACAGAGTGGGGACAAGGGTATTACAGGAGAGAGAGAGAGAGATAGAGAGAGAGAGAGAGAGAGAGAGAGAGTGAGAGAAAGAGAGAGCGAGAGAGAGAGGGGGAGAGAGAGAGAGTGAGAGAGAGAGAGAGAGAGAGAGAGAGAGAGAGAGGGGGAGAGAGTGAGAGAGAGAGAGAGAGAGAGAGGGGGAGAGAGAGAGAGTGAGAGAGGGCAGCTTGAACTCACTCTCCCTGGATCGATTCGCTGATGGACTGTCGGTAGGCCTCCGCGGAACCTTGGGACGATACGCGAGAGAGGAGGGGAGGGGAGGGGAGGGGAGGAGAGATAGAAGACAGGGGGTGAGGCGAAGGGGTAATGAGAGGGTACAGGTCGGGGATTCGTGCGTAATGGGCTGGTCCGCCCCGGCCAGACCGCAGCAGCTCCCCTCCCACGAGGGCTGGCAATTATAAAAATGCTTAATGAAGTCAATGAAAGCTGGAAGGAGAGAAAGTGGAAGTGACGGGTGGTTTAGCCTGAAGCTGTGTTATCTTACAGTAAGGAATGGGGGGTGGGGGGGGCAGTTAGGGAGCTATTTGATGATTTATTTGGTTCACACATTCATTTTCATCTTTTTTTTCCCTTTCGCTTCTTGCAGTGTTTCTTTACTCATCCCTTGCTTAAAGGAGAATCGCCACCATTTTGAGATCCGTTTCCCCTCATTCTCTGTGATTATTTGAGGCAAAGTGCCTGACGCAGAACTTCGGTTAGCTGGCAGCCTGACCCCACCCTGTGACCTTCTCGTTTCAAACTGCTGATGATAAGTAGTTTTGGGATGGGTTTGTATTTGAATGGGAGGCCACCGCAGAAAGCTAAGTTTATGCTACGGTGTGTTAGGTGAGCAAGTAGAAGGCACACTGGATCAAGCAAAAAGCCAATGCAAAAAACCAGGCGATGGGGACACTGTGCTGTAGAAGGTGCCATCCTTTGAATGAGAAGTTAAACCAAAAAAGTCTTTATAGATCCCGTGGCACTTCTTGAAAGATGTCTTGAGAACATTCCCATACAAACAGACTGATTGGCTGCACTCACTCTAGCGCACTCACCCCTACAAAAAATACAAAATAAAAAAATATCTAAAACTGTTGACAGTGATTATTTTGATCAAATTGCCTTAAGCCCTCTACACATCCAACTGACAGCAAGCAATGAACCATCTATTAAGTCCTTGAAACAAATGAGCCTACCCCCCCCCCCCCCCCCCCCACACACACACACACACACACACACTTAACTGAATGCTATGTGCGTTTTTGAGCTGCAGCAAATAGAGAAACAAAAACAAATACAAAAGAGCAAAAATAAAGACAGCAAGGCAGCCATCTTGCTGTCTTCACGGTCCAGGGCAAGCTCCCAGAAAAAAGAACGCTTTGGCCCAGCTTGATCCAAAACAACAGATTTAATGACTTCAGCAGGAAGGGTGTGCTTTTTGACTTTCTCTGGAATCGATAAAGACGGACTCTTCTCTGTATGTTGGCATAATGAACGGCGAAAGCATGTGGCTGTACGTTTTTTTGTTGTTTTTTTACGACGGAACTGCGGGAGTACACAGCGCTCTGCACCTTGCTCCCCTGCTGTGCTCTGATTGGCTGAGGATTTAATGGGGATGGCAAGCTTCTATTTATAGTATCCAGGGAAACAAACAGGACGCGCCGTGTCAGTCCTGAACCAGCTCCCTCGTTGTGTTGAGGGTTTTCGAATAAACTTTGTTTCGATGTGTTGCTGTGACACCTATTGGTCCTCGTCCAAAATGATGGTGAATGATGTACAGGCATTACCAAAATTACTTTACTGGGTTATAGTCTTTGCATAAAGGTCAAATGCTAAAATTGCAATAATCTCTGGATAACGGATAATAATGTTTGAAATAATGTTGGCTCACAGTTACAACACTGGAAGCTTCTCAGTAACGGGATCTGGAAGAGACTATTTCTGATTCAGCTACTCAGCTACTCTGTGTTCTTTCATCAGGTTAAAGTGAACTTCATTTAATTATCTAAAATGGAACGAAATGGGACAAGCTTAACCAACTACTGAAATTCATTTCAGGTGATTTGTGCCACACAACTGACTCACGGTTTCATTTTAAAATCGTACCTCCGTACTTGGACCTAACTGCATTTCCTGTCGGCAGTTTAAGTCAGGTAGCCTACTTCCTTTAGGGGGGCATATGAAGTCATCGCAGTCTTTCTACTTTCCACCACTCATAGATCAGAGCGGAAACACATGGCTCTTCTTCTGAAGTACTTTATCTGTCATTTTAGCTCATTCATTCCATGTTTTCCTTCCTTTCCTATTTTTAGTTTTTTTTGTTCAAGCGACGTTCTTGGAGAAAATATACTTCGTCACCCCTCGGATCTCACCGAGCCATCTCCTTCTCTGACATTTTCTTTGTCCTTTGCTGTTGTTAAGGAAACCAGCGGGCTCAGAAAAGAACCAATTAAATACGCGATGCGCATATTTCTCTCGACAAGGTCTGAACCCCCCCCACCCCCCCATCTCTCAGGCTCAGTGACCACACCCCTGCAACTGAAAACAACAGACACACAAAAAAACTGACTGATAGAAGAAGAATGTATTTTTTTATGAACGTCATTCTTTAAGAGCATTGTTCTTTATGAGCGTTAGTTTGTGTGTTAGTCTCTTCGCCGAATCACTGCTCTCTCCAGTTCTGACTCGGCCTCTGACTTGCTTTCTATTGGTTTATTTTAAGTTGCATTTTGTTTGTGTTTATCTCATGTCTTATTATGGGAAGCACTTTGTATTGCATTTGGGGAAAAAAAGACTAAATTTAAATGAGAGAGAGAGAGAGAGAGAGAGAGGAGGGGACAGCAGAGAGAGAGAATGTCAGCTTCTTTTTTTCCACAGCTTAACATTTTCATAGAAGGGAGAAAACAAGCGAGAATGAGAGTGATGAAGAGAGAGAGAGAATTCATGGTTGCCAGATTTGTTTTTACTGCGATGAGAGTTCCTGATTTCATACTGACTCATGGAACCGACGCACCAGTTGCTATTTCAACACCGTACACCCAGCCTTTGAAAAGTGATTGTGAACTTCTGTTGGTAGAGGTGTTTATTCACAGTGATATTGTGCCAGCTAAAATCTTCTTTCTTTTGTGATTGGTTTGATTGGTGTTGTTTTCACCAGTAAAGGGGCTTTGTGGTTGTGAGAACTGTGCAGTAGATGGGTAATGAGAGCTGGCGTGCTCCTGGGTTAGTTATCTGTTTTTCCACATGGAAAATAAAGGCAGACAAAGATCCATGGACGTCTCTGGCTCCGTGTTCGCAAAAAAAGCGCAATGTGGGCTTTGGCTTTCTTCATTTAACGAGCACACATGAATGGGGGGGGGGGGGGGGGGGGGGGGGGGCTCGTCTTATCTCTGTGGTTTTCCAGAAACCAGCTTCCTCCTTTGATGCGTGCAGTGCACTTGCTCATTGGACAAGACGGTACGGTAGCATCTTAAATCCTTTCCTTCCTTCCTGTCCGTATTGACGGCCTTGATAGAGTCCGTCGGCTTCCCCCTGGCTTCTGCCTACCTCAGCATCCCGTGCAGCGTGGCTGTTCGGTTCTCATATGCAGAACTCGAGGTGTGCAAATTCCGATTGCATGAAGTGTGAGGCGAAGAACTTTGCAATTCTCGCCTGCTGGCGAAAGTGGAACGAGATGGGGGTTTTTACCGGTTTTTTTAAAGGCCCACAAGATGGCCACTGGTCTAGGGGAACTATTGCTCTGATAACTTGTGTGCAATAAGTGCACATTCTGAAAATATGTGATATGAAAAAAATTGCGATAGGACAACTGGTAACCTGTAGTTGCTGGGCGAGTAGCTGGGGGGTTGGAGCGGGGGGACTGGGGGTGGGGAGGGTGGGTGGAGGTTGGGGGGGGTCTGATGCAGTGATATCATGAGGGAACCCGGGGTGAATTTAGCCCTGCCCTGTTGAGACAGGGCCAATGTGGCCTGCTCTGGACTCCATATCATATCAGCTGGAGGCGGGACTAAGACCTATATCAGTTATAGCTGAATCACATGACCTTTTCCTACGGTGAACGCCTTTACTGACTCTGAGTCTCTTAGACACCCCAGGAGAGCTTAATTGTAGTGAAACATTCTAATCTGTTATGGCTATGGTTTGTGAAATTTCACTGAAATTGTTCATTAAGCTGTGAATTTGTTATATTTTCTGTACTTTTTTCCAACTTTCCTCTAATTTGTTGCAATGCGCAGGTGTTCACACAGACAGTTTACAAAGGACATGTTATACCAGTATAAGCTTTAAACTTGCTGAACAATTCTTGCTTACTTTTTCTTGATAATACTTTTTTTTCCTTTTTTTTTTCAATGGAGAATTGCGGACTGTAGCTGCTCACCTTTTGTCTTTGTATAGTGAAAACAATTATTGTTGAAATCAGTTTTTTTAATTCAATGTTATTCAATTTACAAAAAGTGCCTCATTAGAAGCTTTGCAGAATGAGAGAGGGAGAGAGAGAGAGAGGCAGAGAGAGAGGCATAATTATAGAGCATAGTTATTCAATTTTGCACCGTGCAGCCTTTTATAAGTTTTTGTGTTTTAAAGGATAATTCTTCATATCTGTGAATCTCTGTTAATTCTCTACAATTTGGCTCGTATGCTTGGGCAATTTGCATGCTTAATTCCCTGGCTTTCTCTCTAAATAAGATACATGTAAAAGTACACAGTGTTTGTAAAACATTACATAATTACAGCAGTGGGATATTTCTTGAAAAATTGAACAGAAGTGTGGGTAAAATCCCAACACAAATGTGAGACAAATTGCCAGAAAGCGACAGGCTGGATTGGGAGAGGAAACAAAAAAATGCAGATATAACCAAGGCAAGCAGCCTTTTAAAAGTGTGTTTCGTCTTGGCCTCACTCGCTTCCCCAGCAGGACTGTGACCTCAATTGAATCATTAAATTCCACATCTGAATTCCCAAGGAGAGGAAAGGTGGGGGGGGGGGGACTAAATTGTGCGACTCTCGCTTTGTGTGTGCCGCAGGTTCAACTGTTGGATTGTAAATTTACAACACCAAAAAAAATTTATGTAAAAAAGGCCGTATATATATATATATATATATATATATATATAATTTTTTTTTCTTTTAAGCTCTGGCAGTGTAAACGGCATGAGGACCCTGTGCTTTCCGTGAGCCCCGGCGATGCCCTCGTGCCTCGTACCCCGTCCCCTGGCGCGATCCGCTCGTCTTCCTCTCGGTCGGTGAGAGGCCGCGTGGCGGGCCGCCAGGGCCTAATGGACTTTTGGAAAGCAGAGAGAATGATACATCACGCCCCGCCGCTAACAAGCGGGGTGGGACCGGCTTTCAAGTGCTCCTCCAGGCCACCGCTTACCCCCCCCCCCCAATCCCCCAATCCCCCGCCCGCCATCTGATCTGAGGGGGGGGGGGGCAAACCTCCAGGCCCAGATAGCAAGCGAGTCCGGGCCAGATCTGGGCTGATTCTGGCCCGAAGTCTGCACAGCCCCGGCGCTGATGCAGTCTGGAGTTGCTTGCTATCTGGGGACCCTGACTTGACTCCTGCGACTTAGGGAAAGGGCCCTCGAGGTGGGGGGTGGGGGGTGGGGGAGGATTGGGGGGTGTTCTCTCCAGAGAGCCCACATTCCGCCTTTTCTCCCAGCAAACAAAATGGCCTCTGAGACCTTCTCTGAAGACAACCTCGGCGTTCTTTGCTGCCGATTTTTTGTTGTTTTTCATTTTTTTCTTTTTTTTCAGAACATTTTTCGCTCACTTCACTAAATTCTCAGCTTAGAACACTGTCCGGGACTATTTTTTTCACATAACACTTGCAAATACTTGTTGTTCAAGGCGAAGAACCTCTTTAGAGACTTGTGCAGAAGCCTGATTTCAATTCGTAGAAGTACTTTTCTAAGAGTGCTAGATCAACTGCTGCAAACCCAGTGCTCCATTTATATAATGACTTTCCCGGAGTGAGAGAAACAGAACCAATCCTGGGGTAATTCATAATCTTTGTAGAGAAAGAAGGAAAGAAAGACAGGACCCCTAAAGTACCGTTGCGATCTTGAGGCTGTACTGCAATTACCTGTTCCCGGCAGTGCTTTAGCCTTGCGTGCGTGCTCCTGTGCATCCAGCCCCTCCTCTGCACGGATCCCACCAGCGCTGTGTGAAAGGTAGGTGTCAGTGAAATCAGTGAGTTTCCTCTGTTCAGGGGAGGGAACATGGGGGTATTTCACATCTGAACTCAATAGTTTTCCACTGTTCTTATTGCTGATTGCGCCATTTGAGTCTCCTGTGGTTTAGCTAAAGGCCACAAAGTCCTCTGGCGTGGTGGTACGCGAGAAAGCTGCTGTTTTAGCCCCTGCAGGCCACACGGCCCTACAGCTGTCATCAGTCTGATGTGTTGGGCGCAAGGGCGGCCCAGATCCCCCCCCCCCCCCCCCCCCACCCCATCGGCAAGAGGCCGCTGTGGACCCCCGGTCTGGAGTCGAATTAAATGTCCAGTGCTTACGCCAGCAACCGTTGGACACAGCCATTAGTGACTCAGACACTGAAGAGTCCAGCTCCTGAAGCTAAGCACTCCATGATCCAGGTTCGGTGGGTAGGGATGTGTATTTTTATGATTTTTATGTGCATTAATCCGAATATTGGTCACTCTGTTGTTTCTTATTTGTCACGCAATTATGGCTGGGAAAAAAAAAGTAGTACCATGAAATTTCCATTAAAATTGAATAAATTGTTGAAAGATTTTGATGCTCTGCGGCACCCCTGGACGCTTTGCCCTCTGCTGATTCATAGCTTTATGTCAACAGTCACAATAAAATCAAAGGACAGCACAAATACATGGTAAAATAGGATTGTGGGATATGTGGGGTTCATATATCCCTACTTTCCTTCGACCGTTATTATTGCTCATTTTACCGGGTTTGGGTACAGCACCTTCCAAGGTGCAAATCTGTGCCAGAAGGACAGCTTCTAATCTGAGCAAAACCAGCCGCCCATATGTTACAAATATTAATATGACCAAGGTGACTTTGCTAGCATTTCAGCAATAAATAATTGAGAAATCACTGAATCATATAACTGAATCATATAGCAGTTTAAATCAACTTTACATTTAAAAAAAATCTGTTTATCATCAATTCCTTTCAGTATAATTTTATAGAATGTAATCATATAAAGTATCGGGAATGATTTTTCCACTTTCAATAAAGTTTTATAAGCAGTTATGGGATATAACCATGTTAAGTTGTAAGCAGCTCTTATATGAAAAATGTAGTAATTCTGTGATATCTGTGATAATACTACCTTGTGCAGGACTTAAAGCTACATATTTGGGACTGTTGAAAGCAGAGTTCCTTCTTCTGAAACTTCTAATTTAATAGCTTGCCACATGAAGACAAATGGTCCTGTGCACGGCCGTGTACAGGATGGATTTATTTGGACTTTGACAGGCTAGGGTAGAGGCCATTAACAACTGTACCATAATACTTCTAATATCACGAGGCATCACATCGTAAAGATTGATTAAAAGGTCTGTAAATCCTTTTTTTAAACTAACTTTTTTTGAGACAAAACAAAAAAATAACCAAGCGTATGAAGTATGCGGGTTGTTTCATGTTTGGTTTCATTATTTATTTATTTTTTTGGGGGGGTTGTCCCCTGTGGCTCTGTTTGCCAAATCACCCGCTTATTTGAAGCCACCTTTAATCCCTGTAAGGTGTGAGATCTCTAATATGAGATTAGAATGTTCTTAGCATGGACATTCTAATTCTGATGTCACAATCACTACTGGGGACTGAAAGCCAACGGAGTTCTAGAACACTGACTTGGAATTTTCCTCTTCTTCAAAGGGTTAAACACAGATCCGTTTATGTGCTGTGGGCACTGCGGTTTACAAAAATAAAAAAACGGTTGTGTATTTAAAGTCCTGCGTATATCCAGATCTTTTTTTCCCCCATGCTCTGAGCTCCGCGGGTGCCTCTGTGTGTGGAGGCGGTGCTCTGTGCGTCCCGCTGCGATTGGTGCACGCAGGTGAGGGCTTGCTTTTTCCGGGCCTCCTGGCTGATCTCCGCCGAGTCCTCCCTCGCTGTGGCTCTCAAAAGGCGCGGCTTTGGTTGCCATGGCAGAACGGCGGACAAAGAGAAATGGACTACGGCACCACGCTGCGCGGTGTCACAGAGGAGACATGTTGGTATCGAGCGGGGGGGCCCCAGCAGTTGTCCGGCGCGACCCCGAAATGAATGGTCACAAATTTACGCGACCCGTGCACACCCACGCACGTGCCCCGTGTTCGACAACACCGCTCAGCCATGACTGTACTGGCGATATGCCGCGACTCATCGCTTTATTGTACACTACATGGCCAAAAGACTGAGGGCACCAAATTCCAAGGGCCCTGGCTGAGAGGGGCCCTCAAATATTGTACAGGGTTTGGGGCCCCAATGTGAAATCTTTTTCATGGGGCCCAAAATCCCTAGCGGCACCCCCTGCCTGTGTGTGTGCGAACGCTGTCCCTCCCTACGCCTTTATAGCTGTGTCTCCGAAGGCACTTCCCATGATCCTCTCTGTCTGAGAACACAAATCAGGGTGACACCGGGGACGCAAGGGGGAGATAGGTCCTTGGGATTTTTCAGCCCCTCCGTAGAGTGTCTTTTTTAAAATTTTTATGACAGCGATGCATTTGAAAACGTCAGAAGCAGTAATGCTTTAACAGAATGAGGCCTCTTTGTTTAAACGGAGACATCCGTGATGCCATTCGAGATTCATTGCCTGTAAAGAAAAATGATGAACTGACATTTACAAAATGTTTCATAAAAATGGAATACCTCTGAAGGTTAACAACCACTGTCTTTTGGCTCTAAATAATTTATGTGATTTTTTTTTTTTTTTTTTTGTAATGTCATTTTTTAAAATTTGTTGATCCTTGTGCAGAAGCATAATGGATTTATTCAGTTTTGCTGTCAAATCAATATCAAAATCCTCTTAGGTTAAACTCCTAGCGTCAGTGCTGTATTGCGCAGATTATCCATTCCTCTTTGTGTATGGCATATTAAACAGACAGCCGTCCCATTCATCTCCTCCCATTCCTTCTGTTGGAGGAGCTTGTTTATTTCTGTTACATGTTTAGCTGAAAATATCAAAGCTCAGTACGAAGTGGCTTAAATTCGAGCTTGATTTTTCGAATCAGTTTTCCGTAACCTTCTCATTTTGATGTGTGCAGATTAATCTAAGAGGTGTAATTCTGTGACGGGAGGAAAAATGAAGGGACGGTTTGTCACACACGTGACATTCAGCTGTCTCTCAAATCTGCTTAACATGCCTGAGGAGCTCATTGGTCATCACCCGTGGTCACATGACACACACGCACGCACTCATCTGAATTAACAGGAATGTATGGGAATTGTAGTTCGGCTGAATTCCCATTAAATGGGGATATTTTAACCAAAACATGCCACAATATCTACAATTACTTTATCGTGTGTATTTTTTCCCCCAGAAATGATTTACTATTTTCACTGTTATACGCTAACATTTTATATTGAAATTGGACTGAATTTCCAAAATTCCAGAGTTTTAACTTCCCAAGGATGGTTTCCAGAAAGTTTCCAGGAATTTACCAGAAATTTTCCAACCCTTTGCAATCGTACACTCACTGCACGCTTGCATATATATATGCTATTGCACCACTTTGTATGCATATAAATCATTTTGTACCATAGGGATGGTAGCCATACTGTGTGTCCTTGGACTTATTTCAAATATCATCTTTAACATTTTCACCCACAACAGTTACAATTGATGGTTTAAAAAGTCCAGGCATGCATTTCATTCAAACATTAGATGCGAATCCTAAAGCTTTTTTAAGTCGCTTTGGTCACTTTGGAAACTTCCGCCTGAGATGGAAACACGAAGACCAGCATGTTCCTGATTAACATGTTATTAAAGTGCGACATGAAAAGATATCACCATGGCATCCCCATTAAAGCCCAGCAGCTTGTCATTTCTGGTTCTTAAGTATGTGCACAGTGACAAAGAACGGATTATCTGTCCCACCCCCCCCCCCCCCCAAAAAAAAAGACTGGCAATGAGAAAAAAGATTTCAGAGATATCTGATCGTCTCAAATAACTGTGGATGAAAGAGATTGCAGATGAAGCTAGCAAAGTCAATTTTACTGAGTACACTAAAGATAATTTGTAGCATTGATGCTATAATTGAAATGACTATTTCTGATTAATAATGGTAATTTCAATACTTGATATCACTGAATTCATTCACAGCAACCACAACAACAATAATAATTATGCGGAAGGGGATATGGAGAGAGCTGGGCTGGAAGGAGATATGGAGAGAGCTTAGCTGGAAGGGGATATGGAGAGAGCTGAGCTGGAAGAGGGTATGGACAGAGCTCAGCTGGAAGGGGATATGGAGAGAGCTCAGCTGGAAGGGGATATGGAGAGAGCTTAGCTGGAAGGAGATATGGAGAGAGCTTAGCTGGAAGGGGGTATGGAGAAAGCTGAGCTGGAAGGAGATATCGAGAAGAGACCTAAGCTGGAAGGGGGTATGGAGAGCAATGCTGGAAGGTGATATGGAGAAGAGAGCTTAGCTGTAAAGGGATATGGAGAGAGCTTGCACTGGAAGGGGATATGGACAAAGCTGAGCTGTTCCTCATTTTCCTCCCGGTGCTTCTTAGCCTGGTTTGAGGGAGAAGGTCATGCCGTGGGTGCGACGTGCTCATCATCTCTGTAAACGAAGGGGCCGCCGCCCCCTCTGTTCGGTCCTTAAAGGGACGGAAGGTGGGGGGGAGTGGCGGACCGCCCCGTTCGGGGATGATTTTAAGTGGCCCCTACGCTGCACTCGCTCAAACCCCTCTTTGCCTTTGGTGCATTCCAGCCAGTCGAATGCGCCTGTGCTTCGGCGGGGAGATAATGAGGGCAAAGTAAATTAGCATGAGGCCGTGCGCTGACATGCTCGTTAGAGCCGCCGCTCTCCCAGGTAGAGGCGTTTTGATGCCGTCATCACCGTGTCTCGGTCTCGGTTATAATGAGAGACAGACAGAGAGAGAGAGAGAGAGAGAGAGAGAGAGAGAGAGAGAGAGAGAGAGAGAGAGAGAGAGAGAGAGAGAAGAGTAGAGGTGTCAGCCCAGACTGTGAGCAGGTTGAGCCACGGGGGCTGCTTCTTCTCCACCCAGCTGTAATGGTGTCATCGCAGGTGCGTTCACACGTGTGATTTGCGCTTCATGACTCTTCTTTCGAATTGGGGATCGTGTCATTTTGCAGGGGGGGCCCCCTTCTTTCAGATGCTGGGCCTCCAGCTGCACAGTCTGAAGGGAGAGGCTCGGTGACGGGGGATATCTTAAGAGACCGATGTCATCTGCATAACCAACGGAGCCTGGTGTCATCGAGGAGTGTTTTCCCAGAGCTCATATGGAGCGAAACTAATGAACACTTTTCTGCAGGTGTTGCTATGGTACGTGTTGGAGAGATTGGTCTGAACTGGTCTGAACTGGTCTGGCTGATTTGCCCTTGGAGAGATTGGTTTGAACTGGTCTAAACTGGTCTTAACTGGTCTGAACTGGTCTGGCTGATTTGCCCTTGGAGAGATTGGTCTGAACTGGTCTAAACTGGTCTTAACTGGTCTGAACTGGTCTGGCTGATTTGCCCTTGGAGAGATTGGTCTGAACTGGTCTAAACTGGTCTTAACTGGTCTGAACTGGTCTGGCTGATTTGCCCTTGGAGAGATTGGTCTGAACTGGTCTAAACTGGTCTTAACTGGTCTGAACTGGTCTGGCTGATTTGCCCTTGGAGAGATTGGTCTGAACTGGTCTAAACTGGTCTTAACTGGTCTGAACTGGCCTGGCTGACTTGCCCTTGGCTGTTCAAGTATGGGTGTTCATTGTCACTTTTTCAGATGTATGGAAGCTTGCCCTCTGAGAAGAGCTCAGTGAAGCAGTGAGTAATGTTCCGCGTGTATTTTTGGAGGCCGGAGATTGAACGGCGTCCAGCACGTCGCCCCTCTGTTAGAGCATGCTCAGTGCAGTGCTTTCACACCAGACCTTTTTTCAAAAACTGAAGTTGTTTAATTCCATGGCCCCGTCCGCCTCTGCAACTCCATCCGTCCGTATGTTTCATGGAGGGATGTGTGTGTTGAAAGGGGTGGATAGATAGAGGGCGCATATTAAAATCACAGGAGAGAAGTATGCCTGCTTGTGGCTGTTTTCGAAGGATGGTGTCAACTGAGCTCATTAACTGGGCCAACCAGCTTTCCTTGGCCCGATGTGTGGTTCTCCGAGGGTGGGTGATGTATCAGACCGACTACCCTGTAGGGGATTTGCCTAACTAGCATGTAAGGTCTCAGCTTAATCCCCATAGTCTCTAATGAGTCGTCCTCCTGCCTGTTCATGTAGTCTGTTGGCATGTATGCTCACTGACGCTTCCGTCACGAATCTCCCACCCTTTCTTCCTGAAGATCTGTCCTTCCTAAAACATGTGTCAGTGTGATTCGGTGTGTGTTTTGTTCCCGCGAGTTACTGTAACAAACACAATGTTGTTCTGATTTAGAGACCCCTGTGGGGTGAGTTCCTCTCGTTTTGTGTACCTGAGATCTCGCAGCAGATGGTTTCGAAGTTCACAAAATGGCGGAGCTCTTTTTGCTGCACTGTTGGTTGGATGTTATTTAGGTGAGTTATATCTGTGTAAAGAGTGAAATTAAGTATTTATTTTCAGCCAACAGTATAATTTGTATGTGTAGGTATAATTTTCACATCAGGATACTTATATTAAATGTACAGTATATACAGCTTGCAAAAACAAATGCATGCGTGAGTTTTGCATATGACGATTGGAAATAATTATGACAGGTGTTGTGGTGTGATGTTCTTTTTTTGAGTTTCATTATGCTAATAAGAAACCAAAGGAAAATAAGAGTGCACCTGTAGGGGGTAAATTGGCCATTTTATGTAAAAAAAAATATTATGCGTGGGAAATGCCTAGATTAAGCTGTTCCTGAAGACTTAGGAGCTTGGTGTTGATAAAAATGGAAAAAATGTGGATGGCAATAGCAATTTTTTAAAAAGCACGAGTTCAAAAGGCTGAGACAGGGCTTCCAGAACTTTCTGCGAGCAGGTCCGTTAAACTGACCCATAGGGCCGTGCAGAAAGGAAGCCGTCGTTTTTTTGGAAGAAGTTTTGCGGTCGAATGAGACAAAGTGGGGACTTTCTTGTCAAAGGTCAAAGGGCAAACCCAACACTGGCTGTGCCAATTTTGTGAAGTATTTTTGGTCTGGTTGCATGCTTATTAGCTAGCAGTGAGAACTGACCTTGGCATTGCTACCCGCCCAGAACCCCTGAACTGAAATGGCGGACAGCTTGCTAATGACATAATAATGAACCGATAATGATTAAGACAGCAGTGGACGATGAGTAGGGATATTGCAGAAAGGCTTAGTTGCTGCGTACATTTTGATGGATGTGTTCAAATCGTGCGCAAGAACTGTTTGTCCTCGTGTGATGTAAAGACCAATCACATTATAGTACAAGTAGTGTGGGAAGGAATAGATGAGATGGAGGTAGGCGTTCACTGCTTGGCACACACACAAACTTCGCAGGAAGAGAGACTGGCCCTTCCTCTTGCATAACTAGAACCTTTTCCTGCTCAAAAATGACTGCAATCCTTTATTATTTCTGGAGGTATGCATCCATAATACTGTGAGAGAAAAAAAAAATCAGAGATACAATAAGCAACATCTCTCCATGCCAACCCTCCTCATCCTATTTCCCACCGACACCAGCGAGAAAAAATATTGTCTGATCAGTGAAAATTTAATGCGCCATCATCAGTCCGCAACCACTCTTCATGTTAGGATTACAACAAACAATCAGCATGCTCTCATTCGGGCTGATTTTGTTTATCGTGTAGAACAAAACACAGATTAGATCGTTTAAATGGTATGCTGTCACTTTGCAGTGCATTTGGGCTTCTCCCCTGTATGTTTGCAGAAATGCAACATGCCCCCCCCCCCTCCCGGTTCAAAACACATGAGCAAAAGGCCAGAGGGCATAAGAAAGGGTGGAGTTGCCTGCTGTGAAAGAAAATAAAAAATGAAAACAACACAAGAAGTTTCCCTATATGAGAAATAATTCTGCTGATAATTAAAATAAAATTGAAAAAAAATAAAAATTATTTTCTGCCAAATCTTATTAACAGATGCATTTTAGTTCTAGCTCAATGAGCTGTCCTGGGCTGTTTCTCTAACAGCTGTTTCTAATTATTGTGGGTGCCATTATCAGATCCCATCGTTGGAAATTGGTTCTTAGATTTGCATATGGTTTGCGATAGACTATTAATTGCTTTTTTATTTTTCCTTAGGAAGCAGAGAGAATTAATGACAGCTCAGGGCCAATTAAGAAGCAAAACAAATGAAGGAGAAGAAGTTGTCACATTTTTTTCCTCTCTCTCTCTCTCTCTCTCTTTCTCTTGGTGTGACTGTCAGCTGCACGGGCGTGCAACAACACCTGTGAGCTGGTTTTCTGAAGCACGCGCACGCACGGGGCGGGGGGGGGGGGTGTCGAAACGGGAGGTTCTGGAGAGAGTGTTTCCCAGGGTGCACTCTGTCCAGTGCATCAGAGGAGCCCTCAGGGATGTGAGGCTGTTTATCAGCCCTGCTTCTGATGAATGAGAGAAAAAGGCTCTTTGCTCAAAGAGAGAGTAAACAACAGCTTGTGAAAAGGAGAAGGGTTTGAAAGAGGGTGTGATTCCTGTGAGTGCTGGCAGTGTGTAGCGAGTGTGTATCGCAGTGTCCTCACAATGTGTGTGTGTGTGTGTGTGTGTGTGTGTGAATAATGAGTCCTCACGATGTGTGTGTGTGATGTGTCCATAATAAGTCCTCACGATGTGTGTGTGTGATGTGTCCATAATGAGTCCTCACGATGTGTGTGTGTCGTGTCGATAATGAGTCCTCACGATGTGTGTGTGTGTGATGTGTCCATAATGAGTCCTCACGATGTGTGTGTATCGTGTCGATAATGAGTTCTAACAATGTGTGTGTGCGCGATGTGTTGATGATGTGTACAAGGTGTGTAGGCAGTGACTCTGGGAAAATATGCAGCAGGTTAATATACAGTTCACTGTGAGAGTTGATCAGATGTTGAGAATATGCAGAACGTTGGGTTCTGAGCATGTCTAACGACCATGTCGAGGGTGAGGAGCAATTCAGTCCAGATGGTATGGAGCAGAAGAGGGTGTTTGCAGTAGACACTGGACTTTGCTATGGCCTTCCCCACAGAGGCTGTTTTTGCACAAGACCAAGAATTCCCTGCCACACCCCTGACCATACCGGTGTGTTTAGAAGGTCTGAAGTCACAACCACAGTTTGTAATAGCGACACAGTATGACTGAGCGCCATTCTTGACGTTCTTGGCAGTAGCTTTGGAGGTTGTCTACCATTGTGGCATCGCTGCGTAGATTCATTTCAAATTGTAGCCTATTGTGGCTACATTTGTTCTACACTCTTAGCGTATCTGGTGTTTCGTTTCCACTGTCACAATGTGGTGCAGTTAAAATGGAATTACATACATGTATGTGCATACATCAGTACATACAGTATACATATCTACAGTTTATTAAAACCAATGAGTGCATTAACACACTGTACTTTAGAATAGCTGTTATTAGCAGAGTAATTATTATTATCCATGGGCTGATGGGTGGATTCAGGACATGCAGATTGTGCTATGAGAGAACCTTGTGAAGGGCTTCATGAAGGGTAATGTGGCCGCATTACCGTGGAGGGCATTCGGGGTTTTCGGGACAAATATAAAAAGCTTATTCGTTTGGTGGAAGTCATTGTGACCGCTTGTTCTTTGCCGCACTCTTCATGTATTCCAAGGGCACAAAACCGGAGGGAAAAACCGTTTCCAAGTCTGTCCTTTTCATACCAGAAAAACAGTCAGTTACATTTTACTTGAAACAATTTTTAATTCACTTTCCTTTTTATACGTGCTTTACATATTCATGCGGAAATATGAATTAATTTACATTTACATTTGGCTGACACTCTTATCCAGAGCAACTTACAGAAATACTTTGAACTTCAGTGCAACATGTTAGCTTCTCATCCACACAAGCAAGCAAGATAACTCTCAACACAAAAGAATATACATGATCTTTTTTAAATACATTAAATGCATTACTGTTGAGCTATTATATTCCGCTTGATAGCAGCGGCGTGTTTCTCATTGAAAAGACTATGGTTACAGATGAAAAACAGCCTGGTGGCTCAAATTTCAATTGCTGATTTCAATTATGTATAACTACCACTCTTATCGCATGTCACATTAACCAGGTCTGCCCGAATACTCTGTGTAGTATTCATATGTAACTCTTGAAGGCAATTAATAATTGAAAGTAGAGTTTGCTGCACTGAGCACTGATAAATCTGATTTGGCATCCCAGATTGGTGATGAAATGTGGGGGGGGAGCATTTTTAAAGAATAATATATCCTATGGTAATGCTGAGGAACCACTCCTGGATTGTCTGGGATAATAGCACAGACATCCTTATGGAAAAAAAAACTCTAATAACAAGGCTATAACTGTACACAGCGAAAGCTGAGCTTTCATTTGATATGCAGATCATGTACGTGTCTCTGAGGAAAGATTTTCTTAAATAATTCTTTTTTGTTTTGCGTTATTACAGCAACCGGAGGGCGTGATCGCCTGGAGGGGCCCGATAGGCACACTAACGAGGGGGGGGGCACTAAGCACGCCGTTTGAAGACTTCACAGAAGCAGATTAGAAGCAAATTTCAGTCATTTTAAAATGGGGGCGGTGGGGGGGGGGGGGAGGAGAGGGAAAAAAAACATTTTAGCTTTCTGTTTAAAAAACGGCTTGTTACATGCTGGTCTAGAGGCCTAGAGGTTGTAATACCACCCCCCCCCCCTTCATGTATGTGTGCTGAAGTTTCCCTGCCAGAACAAACTGGGGGGGGGGGGGGGGTGTACCCTGGATGAAGGGGGACGGGGTCACAGCAAATACGCGTGTTCAAAACACGGGGGGGGGGGGGGGGGGTACGTGGAGGGGGGGTACATCCTTCAGCATTTCACCACATAGCAGTGCCTGGAGCAGGAGCCCTGAATCACTCCTGAATTCATCAGCTTCCATACTGGGGGGGGGGTGTACACGTCACTCCCCCACCTTTTTACTAATTCATCCTTGATTATTAAATGGCCGTACCTTCGCCCATTATCATAAAATGAGCCCTACATTCCATGTTAAAAAGACTAAGTGACAATTGCCTTCAGTATTTTAACATACTGCCATGAAAAATGACCCATTAGAATAAAAAAACTAATGAATAAAAGGCCGTTGGAAAATTATTTCCGAACAGTAATTCCAAGTACTTAATTGGTCTGATGCACCCACCCACCTGAGGTTCCATCTGTAGCCCCTGGGGGGCCTTTTAAGGCTTTCTATTGCTTAAAAAAAACTTCCATGGCTGTTTCTCTATTTTCACTGCCTCAAAAATATAGTTAGAAATCAAATGTATTCATTATAATTTTGGAACTAATTAAAATATTTTTTTTCCAACCTGCATTTGCATTTACAATCCTGAAGCAACAAACACTGTGGTGAGTTATGAGTTGTTGGTTGGCACAGAAGTTAGTTATGTATTTTATAATTATATAGCTAAATCAGCTTTTATTTAAATTGCCTCCAAGCGCCATTCAATACACTGTGTAAGTTCAAGATTGTTGACTCTAAACAATAGAGTGAATGTTTCCTCCTAACCATTGCTGACATTGTGGAGCAAAGTTCTGTCACTCCTTCAGGTAGACCAGGAAGGGCTACTGTGTGCAGTGTTCTCCAGGTCATCAGTCATCAGCTACCTGTGGTTTTAGACTATGGCCTCAACTGTGACATTAAATGTTCCTTGAAGGAGCTATGAGCAAGGAGCTAGGAGGTTCCCAAAGGATGCTTGAGCAAAGAAACACAAGTCCCTCCTTTGCAGATGTCTTTAAGAACGCGTGATGTATAAATTGTCAACCTGTAGCTCTGCCTCTATCCATCGAACCACGTCTGTAATTGGCGTGTCTTCAAACTGAGGCTTGACTGAGCAATGGAAGTGACATTCCATTTGCTTAATGCACATTTCCCAGACTCCTCCGTCCTTGCTGCCTTTCCTCTCCTTCTATGATGGATGGAGCTAAGGAACGAGGGAAAGCGCACGAGGAAAGGAAGCGAGGAGGTAAAAATAAGTGATTGGAAAAGAGCCCGTTCTGATTAATAGAGAGAAGGGCACTGCCACTCAGCCACCACATTCTCCAGATTCGGTGGTCAGCTCCTGAAACTGTATAACTGTCCTTCGGCAACAACGCCACGAAGAATATTCGCCAGATTGAAAAAGTTTGGGCCTCACTGATATAGAGACAGAACTTTTTTAGCTTTTTAAAATGTCATCAGTAATAGGTTTGGTCTGAGGAATCTGTGCTGTCGCTCACTCCGAAGTTGGGAGAGAGGAAGTGACATCGTCACTTGCGTCCTCGAGATGAACTGAGTTTATTAGAGAGTCGCCCCGAGTGTGCCGAGGAGGAAGTGACCTCATCAGATTGTCGTTATGTATTTATAGAGCAGAACTGAGTTCATCATAGAGTCGCTCAGCCTGCGCTAAGGAGGAAGTGACCTCATCAGGTCGCCATTAAGACGATCGTTAGAATGTGATTGAGTTCATCGGTGTTACTCGAGGTGTGCTTGGGGAGTGGGGGGGGGTCGTGTTTGATGTTCGGTAAGCTTGGTCTCTTCACTTAACCTGTCTACTGTCTCCAACACACACCAGCTTTGGACAAGCCCCTGCCCTCTAGAAGCCCGCTTTCCTCCCCCCCCCCCCCCCCCCGCTTGGAGGTGCAGAGTCTGGTGCCAGAGCAGTTCCGTCAATTAGGCACTTTGAGAATTTGGAATTTGCCAAAGAGACTAAATTAAAATCTCACAGTAAAAACCCATTAAACAACAAGCGCATTTTCTGGGCTGTAATTAAAAACACACCGCCTTCTGTTCGTCGTCTCATGCTGGATAAAGACGCGGAAAACTTTATTGCCGACGAAGGCGCTCATCTCTCACGTAAATGACATCACATCAGCATTTGTCTTTCGGCAGAAGGGTTGGGAAGAGAGTCTGTTTTAATTTTGTGATTATGCATCTAGTGAGGTGTGCTGTAATCTTTTTTTTCCTGGGAAAACAATGACGTGATTAGCATTCGTGGCGCCACTCGCATTTGATGAAAATGGCCTTAAATAATTATCTCGGTGCAATTAGAATCACAGCCTCCCTGATTGCAGGAGTTGTGTGAAAGGGCTTCTCGCGGAGAGAGGCAAACCCGGCTGTCTTTCTTCCATGCTCTCTATCGCTCAAGGGCTAGCACACATTCATCCCTCATCTCTTTATCGCTCCCTCTCTCGCTCTCCCTCTCCCGCACTTAATAGATTATTTTTATTTATTTATTTTTAGTATGCTCGCGCACCTCCGCTGCTTTTTCCCTTTCAGATTCGTTCAAATGCGTTCGTCCGTTTGTGTGACTAACCAAATGTGAAGAGAAACACAATGGGAGACGACGCTGATGAAGAACAATGCATTAGTCAGTCCCTTTCCCCCTTTTCTTTGACTTCTTTTGTAATGATCATATTTTATATATGCATATCAACCCCCCCCCCCCCCCCCCGACTCCCCCTGGAAATCAACTCAGTTTTTTTTTTTTTTGATTGACATTTATTGCAATACCGAGGTTCTGGATGTTTTTTTTTGTTTGTTTTTTTAAAATTAATTAAGTGATTACAAGGCTGTTCAACACACGATCCATTGTAACAGCTTCTTCACTCAAAACGTAGAGACAGACAGTGATTCAGAAGAGAGGGAAGAAGAGAGAAAATGAATTCCATTCTTGCCTTTTTACTGCAAATGCAGGGGCTCCAGGTTGCTTTGAGGGACACTGTTTGTTGAAGAAAAAAAAAATCCAAAAATGCGTGAGACAGACATCTTGCAATGCGCGGCTGGTGTGTTTTTGTTTGGAACTGTTTGTTTTGCTGGGGGGGTTGGGGGGGTTGGGGTGGTAGTCTTGTCTGATGCATGAGCCTTGAAGTCTTTGGAAATATTAGAATTTTTAAATGTATTAGTTCTTGTCAATCAGGTTGAATCACTTCCCAGGGCAGAATAGGGTATTCAGGAAGCCAGTAGGTCCAAAAAGTGCAGATGGGAAAGTGCTATTAACCAAAATGTATACAATTCAAAATAAGGAAATGTGAAGACATAAAGAATATGAATATGTATTTTCAGAAGTTAATTAGGGCAGAATGTAATCTTGCTGAAGCACAGATTAGAGCCTATCCTGAAGAATCATTCATGAAAAGGATGAGCCTTTGGTTTGAGGCTGAATTTAAAATAAATTAAAAATGAATCATGTTGCATTTACACAAGGGAAAAAAATAGGAAAAGGTCAAGCTGGCTTGATCTGAAAACTTAAGACGTCGTCTTCTTAATTACCGCATGAGGAGAAGCTTTCAAGTTCCCGTTTCGTCTTCTTTTTTTTTTTTCTTCGTTTCTGAGAGACGGTGTGACGGCGTTCTCCTCAGAATAAGTTAACCTTGAATTTTTCCACATCAGACGCTGAAAAGCCTCCCGCCTGCTTAGCTGAAGCCTTCTCCGCCTCGCGCTCGGACCCGGACTTGCCTCCTGAGCCCCGTCCGTGAGCTCCCGCGCTTCACCCGTACCGTGGAGACGAACCCTCCGCTGATCCAGTGATTAGCCCCTCCCCCCTGCCCCCCCCCGCCCCCCCCGCCCCCCCACAGGGGCCATTTCCACTGCCGCATGACCCCTATGAGAAGATGGCGGCTTTAACGCCAGCACCTGTGTGGAAGAGGGGTTGGCGGACAGGGGTTCTGTTCAGTTGGCGACCGTGTGGGAGATTTTCCCGCCAAAGATGTCGGAAAGCTCAGGGTCGGGCCGGATTTTTCCGGATGAATCCTGCGCGGATTAACTGAACTGAACTTCAGAGCGTGTGGAGCTGAAAACAGCGGGCCTCGGTGATGAAGACGAGCTCTGCTGGTTGACGAAGACGAGCTGTGCCGTTAGCTTTGATGGAAAAGCCTTTTGGAGTCTTTTAGGGTTTCAGTGTGACGCAGAATCAAAGCTGTGAAATTCCCTCAGGTCAGACCTGCTGAGTCACATGGGCTCAGAGTGGTGTGGTCACCTGTGTCCAGAACTGCAGTCACACAGGGTCCCAACTGCACAGTACAAAAGATCTTTCATTTTAGGCTTGCTGGGTGTAACCAGGCAATGTTATGTACTTGTTTGTTTGTTGTTCCCTCAGAATTTGTGCAAATACATGTTGATATGTCTATCTTGAGCAAGGGGTACAGCCCAAAACAGCCCAAATACCATTGTGAGACAAAGGATATAAATGTTGAGCTCTTGTCTTGTGCATGCGTACACTGGATAGTCTCAGTTGCTGTTTTCACAATAAAATGACTGTTATGCTTTTTTTTCGTACTCAACCAATCACATACATCACCTCATGTTCTCATACTCAACCAATCACATGCACACATCACCTCATGTTCTCATACTCAACCAATCACATAACACACATCATTATATGTTCTCATACTCAACCAATCACATGCACACATCACTCATGGAGCACCTTTTTTAACCAATAGTCAGACCTCTTGTGTGTCGCTTGGTGCTGCTCACGGAATTGCACTCGCCCTCCACCTCCCCAGCTTCCACCTGTTGTTTGGATCTGCATCTAGGTTCTGCTTTTAATTAATCCTCCTGTTTTGTAAGGGAGATGTTTGGTGATCCCTGTTTGATAGGTTAATGCACACTGGTGCATGCACAGGAGTACCTACAGCAGATCCATTCAGCGCCGAACCAAAATAATTACATTGCATATTCATTAATACATATCCTCTAAATACGTGAGTTGTCCTGACTGAATTTGAATTCTCCCATTAGCAAGGCGGTGGTGCGGAGACGCGTGCGGTGGAAATTCACAAGTTCTGGCCATGAAGATGCAAAATAGGAGTTGTATAATGACCGGCCATACACTCTCCTCCCAAAACAACGTTTCTTTTAACCTCTGTGGTCAAAATTTGATTTGTTAAATTCTTTTGGGAGTGTAGCTACAAATTCCTCTTTTAGTGGGCAGTGATGAGAACTGGAAGTAAATGTCCTAAACTCATCTGGCCGTTTCTGAGGACGCCATTTTGATGTGTTTACGGTACGTTGTCTAATGGATGCCCCCCCCTACCTGTGTTTTCTTCTCCAGGTGAAGTACGGGCGGTTCGCCTTCGTGTGGGACTCGGCGGTGCTGGAGTACATCGCCATAAACGACGAGGACTGTTCGTTCTACACGGTGGGGAACAACGCGGCCGACCGCGGCTACGGCATCGCCATGCAGCACGGCAGCCCGTACCGCGACATCTTCTCCCAGAGGTACCGGCGGACACGGGCGCCGAGAGCCGCAAACCTGTCATACACCGCCCTCGCCGCTAGGGGGCGCCTTGAGCCCCAAACCTGTCATACACCGCCCTCGCCGCTAGGGGGCGCCGAGAGCCTCAAACCTGTCATACACTGCCCTTGCCGCTAGGGGGCGCCGAGAGCCTCAAACCTGTCATACACCGCCCTCGCTGCTAGGGGGCGCCGAGAGCCTCAAACCTGTCATACACTGCCCTTGCCGCTAGGGGGCGCCGAGAGCCTCAAACCTGTCATACACCGCCCTCGCTGCTAGGGGGCGCCGAGAGCCCCAAACCTGTCATACACCACCCTCGCCGCTAGGGGGCGCCTTGAGCCCCAAACCTGTCATACACCGCCCTCGCCGCTAGGGGGCGCCGAGAGCCTCAAACCTGTCATACACTGCCCTTGCCGCTAGGGGGCGCCGAGAGCCTCAAACCTGTCATACACCGCCCTCGCTGCTAGGGGGCGCCGAGAGCCTCAAACCTGTCATACACTGCCCTTGCCGCTAGGGGGCGCCGAGAGCCTCAAACCTGTCATACACCGCCCTCGCTGCTAGGGGGCGCCGAGAGCCCCAAACCTGTCATACACCACCCTCGCCGCTAGGGGGCGCCGAGAGCCCCAAACCTGTCATACACCACCCTTGCCGCTAGGCGGCGCTGTTCCAGCACCGCACCCCTCTTTTTAAGGGATCTTTCCTGGGATAGTTCTCTCAGACAGACAAAAAAAAAGTTAAAAAGCTCTCCTAGAGTGGTGTCAAGGCTAGCCTGAGCAGCAGCCTACAGTTTAGCCTGAAAGCTTTAAATCACACCTTCCGTTAGAAATGCCCACCTCTAGGACGGTGTGTTTGCCCGGGAGTTTATGCGGATCGCCTCGTAATGAGTCAGAGATGCACTTTCACACGTCGGAGTGACTTTTTTGGAATTAAGCATAACGAGAAAGGAAAAGGTGTTAAGTTTGCCGTGTCATTTTAACACAATTTCTTTGTTTCTGTTAGCCCAGTGATGCACGCAGCTGGGAAATAATATTGGCTGTAATGGAGGTTATTGGAGTAAACAAGCTATTAATCGGCAGTCAGCTTTAATTCCCTCTCTTTTTACCGTCAGGACATTTTCAGTTTCGTGAAAACATTTCCCAAAACTTATTTCAATAATAGCAGTTTGTTATGTGTATGTATGGCTTGTTTTTTTTTGGCTTGTTTATAGGAGCAAGCAGGAAATTTACAAAAAAGAAAATAGTTGTTGCAGCTATTTTTCTGAATTTGGATCAGAGATATTGGGCCAGTAGTGGATGATTAGGTGTATAATCACGGTATGACACGGTGCAGCACACGTGTGCCTTGACAGTGGGAAAGTAGAGGCAATCACGGTGTAACTGCACATATACGTGTGTGCTGCTGTTCACAGCTTGTGGTAGTGCACTTGAAGCAAATGCATTTTCCGTGTATTCTTGCAAACTGGGCTTTTTTTCCCAGAAGCCACTGCACGTTTCCCAGAAGCCAACTACATGTTCTCCCTTGTTTGTTTTTGAAATGTAAAAATACTTTTCTCTGTAAGACGTGGCATCAGGTGTGTGTGGACTTGATGGCTGAAGTGCAAGTGAGCCAAGTGAAGCGAAGGTCTTTTGTGAGTTCACTACTACACTGCAAACCTTAGTGCAACACAAAGAAAAATGCAGATTCAATACTAGCTCTGACCTGTAAAAGCACAGTACAGATGGACTGTGTGCCTCTTGTATATGCCTGTGTTACCCTGTGCAATCAGACACAGGCCAAACAAGGTGCATAATGATAATCGGCTACTCACCCGCGATCAATAACCCGTTAAATCTGTGCCAGTGCAGGTCACTGGGCAATGAATGCGAATGGAGGGGCGAGGTTTTGTTGATCTCGCCCGTGTGTGCATCGTCGTCTCTTGTGCTGACAGTTAACGTGTGTATACAAATTAAGAGTGAGACGAGAGAGAGTTGATGTGGCCGGAGAACGTGTTGCGCGTGTGAACGCGCGGGAGATCAGCTGGCTTTTCGTTCGCGCGAGGGCGCAAGCAGGTGCCCAGAAATCGCGGCCGCGAGCACGCGACCGGGGGGGGGGGGGGGGGGGGGGATAAAACCCAAACAGTATAACGGGCGGGTGCGTGGAAGAGCTTCCGAACCCGGCGGTCTACCGCAGTCCGCGTTGGCGCGCAGAAACTCCGTGGGAGTCATTCCGGTGCATTCCATTACACTCTGAGTGAGGATCGTCTCTGAAACGCTTTATATCCTGTTCCTATATCCTGCTCCCACGCGCGCGGCTCTTGCATATGCACCGGCAGACCGCGCGGCTTCCACAGCAACACCAGCAGCATACGGGCGCAATATGAATTACCAATATGGCTTTTTAAAAAAATTTTTTATGGCTGCGCATAAATAGGAATTAAAAAACAGCGAACTGTATATTTGTTATTCCTCGGCAACCGGAACTCCATACGTAAGCTGCACAAGGAGCCGGAATTCCATTTTAATATTAATTCAATTTAATAGTAGCTATTGATATTAAATTAATATAATTAATTTTTTTTTGATTAAAAATGTTATATTTATTGGTAAATAATGCCGCCCACAGATTATCTGTGATGTTTCACAGGAAGAACCTGTCACTGCATAGGCCGTTGCATACATTACCGGCCGTTGCATTGTATGAAATATTGCTTATTAAATGTGTCTGTGCTACGTGACTGAACATAATGTTTGTAATTTCCTGTATGATGCTTATACGCTCTGGGACTTATTTATGCAATATTGAGGCGCTGTGTGCTATATCAGCATGTAATTTGAAGCATCCTGATGTGTGGGTGCAGGATTCACGTGTTCAGCGTTGCTGTTGGGTGTTCTGCGTTGGAGTGACGTTCAGTGCTGGAGTAGGACCTGCAGTATGGAAAAGCGAGTGTGGGACTGTATGTGCAGTATCACCATGTTAGTGCTTTTTAATATTGCTGTGTTATTGCTGTTGCTGTAGGCTTGCTCCTCCTGTGGGGGTCTAGGCCTGGGCTGTCTGTGGAGCGTATTGCTGTGAAATACTCTATACAAATAAAATTTGATTGATTGATTGATTGATTACATTTAGTATGAAAGAGTACGTTTTGATATTGCAGTGTAATATTCAGTAATAAAGGGTGCTTTTTATTATCACAAGGTAATATTTTGTATTAAAGATTGTGTTTTGATATTGGGCTGTAATATTCAGTAATGAATTGTGCTTTTTTAAATACTGTAGTGGAATATTTAGTATTAAAGAGTGCTTTTTGATATTGGAGAGTAATATTCAGAACTGAAGAGTGCTTTTCGGTATTGGAGTGTGATGTTCAGTCTTGAAGAGTTGTTCATGGTGCTGGAGCGTGTTGTGCAACAGGGGAACTGTAATGTGCTGCACAGCTGCTGGTTGAGTTAATAATGAGATTGTGCCTGAAAGCGAAAAGCTTCAGTTCTTATTCTCTTTGGGTCTGCCGTGCTGCTTGGTATTTGAGCCCACGCTCAGATTTTTTTTTTTTTGAGGCACTGAGCCAGAAAATCAAAAAAATCAGGAAAAAAAAAAAAAACTTGTTAAAATTGCATTTTCAGAGATCAAATCAAAAAATTTTCAGAGTCAGTTGAATATGTTCTGAGACTTTCTTTTATTGGTAAACAGCGATACAGAGCAGAGGTTTAGGCAAGGCCTGTTGTTCCCGGGCTGTTAGTAGAAAGCCGTATGGAAAGCAGAGATTCAGTGGCGTCTTTAATGTCTCCAGCATCAGCCTTGCCCTGCAGGGGGAACAGCAGCAGATTTGTGGGTCTCTGGTAGCTCTGGGGGGGGCGGTTGGTGCTTTTACTTTTTGTCCACTTACGACTATAATAAAAACTTTTATTGATTCAGTTCATGATTTACGTTAATAAGATGCATGTGCCTGTGTGCACACGTGTGTGTCTGTCTGTGTGTGTGTCTCTGTTAGAATTATAGTTAAAAATTAATATTATTGGTGTTACTGTTCTTTCTTAAATTATGAATTGCATTTCATAATTTTTCATTATTCATTATGAATCCCGTTCTCTATTGTGCTGTTATCATCACACATATTCTTTGGTGGCACAAAGCCTTGCAATTATTTTTCCAATAAAGCTGAAATTTAATTTAGGCGGCTTCTAAAAACTTGGAATGTAAACAGACGCAAATTTGAATCTCGATAATTACCTCCTGTAGAGATTGGCTTCGGTTCTCGCTGTTAGTTACGCCCCGAGCACTTCCTGCCAATCACAGGTACTTCCTCCTCTTCCGTTCACACTTGGAAATAAGGTCGTGCTCAAGGTCACGACTACACTGTCATCAGTGGGGGGAAAACGATGTGAGGCTCAAGTTATCGTATAACGGACACGGAGCTGAGAGCCAATCGACGCTCGACGACGTGGCGAAACTCCTCCTCACGCGTGATTGGCCGACTGGGAAACCCTGGGTACTGCATGTTTCCCACTCCGCTCTTTAGGAATAACGAGCAGTCAGCTGTGCAACAAGAAAACACACACACACACACACACTCACACACGCACACACTCATACACACACTCACACACTCACACTCACACTCACACACACTCACACTCACACACGCACACACGCACACTCACACACACACACACACACACAGTACTCCAGCGCTGGAGAAAAAAAAACCATAACTACTCATTTCCTCCTGGGGTCTCCCCTCAGTGTGATGACCTCATTACGATGGAGTGAACTCCAGGACTGGACTAGTTTGCATCGGAGGCATCCGGACCCCCTCCTGACACTTTTCTAAAAAGAGATATTTGTGAGCGTTTAAATTAACTCTCCCCAGAAATCGTGTATTTTTTCTCTTTTTTTCCCCCCATTGCCTTTTTTCCCTTTCTTTCTTCTTTCTGGCTTTTTGGGTCAAACAGTTTTTTTTTTGTTTTTTTGGGAGGAGGGAAATGATACAGTTTGGGAGGGCAGCAAACACTCAGGGGGGAGTGGGAGAGGATTGATACCTGACACAAAATCAATGTCCCCTCTTCTGGAACAGTGAAGAAATAAACACGAGCTGCCCTGGACTCTGAGAAAGTGCCATGGCTCTTCAAATCCATCACATCTTAAAAAACTGCGGCCTCCTTAAATCTAATCGAGGAGCCCCAGTACCTTTAACTCGCTAGCATCGCCGCCGTATTATTGGCTGGAATAAATTAAATAAAGCGCCATCCAAGCGGCTATTAATAGAAAAATCCATAAAGCAATACTTGTGTTGTACCAGCTTCATTGAATCTGGTTTTTATTTGTGTATGTGTGTGTATGTGTGTGTGTGTGTGTGTGTGTCTGTCTGTGTATCTTTCATTGATCCCAAAAGTCAAGATGGCGGCTAAGTGCTCTTTCACACTCTCACATCAATTTATCCCGGATTTGAGGAGGTGCTGTTTGAGGAAAGAGTCTTAGAGAGAGAGGTGAATGAGAGCTGTGGTGCTGAAGAAACTTTGGCTTGCGTGACGTGGGACCCCCCCCCCCCCCCCCCCCCCCACCTCCGATCAGTGGTGTGAGTCATTTCTATTGGCGATTCATGTTCATTGGGCTCGTCTATTACTCAGAATTTCAGACGTAGCACCGTGGCATGTGGGCTGCTTTGGACTAGCCAGCAGGCTACAGTGACCTGCTATCTTACTGATATCTGACTGATTTTGTCTAGGAAAGCCTGAATAATTTTTTATTTCATTTTTGTATAATATTTGATGTTTTCATTATAAAATAGTTTTGGAACTCTTCCATATATTGGCATAATATAACTTTTTTTCAAAGCAAAGAAATAGCAATCTTGGGTATTTTTTTCTTGGCACCCTGACATTCGAAAGAACAGTTTCTATGTTCCCGACTGGTACAGTATGTTTGCAAGATGTGAGGATCTCATCGGCGCTGATATCTGCAGTCTCATCGCCGCGCGCTTCAAACAGAGAAGACATGTCACTTATTTCAGCACCAGCTCTTATTCTGATCACTTTGACATTTATTTTATTTATTTAAACACTGCAGTGACAATACTGCGCGCTGAACTGACACTACCTTAATACCGTCGTACATATTTGCGGTGCAATTTGTTGGAAAAAGGGGGTAACACTGTATTTATACCTAAATATAAATGAATGAATTAGCTAGTTTGTCAGAGTACATAAATAATGAATATTTATATAGCACTTGTCATACAATGGTTTGCAAAGCCCAGTACTTCACAGGTGTTAATTTGCATGAACAAATATAAATAGACAAGTAAAAGAGAACATAGATAACAATTTGTAAATAGAGAAACATCAATAGCAGTGCGAAACACTACACGTTAAAATACCTGTTGAATAATGGAATTAAGACAGAATGAGGTGTATACATACACATGAACGCATGTGCACAGACACACGTGTGCAGACACACATTCACACGGACAGACATGCATACAGACACGCATGTACACACACATACATGCACACACACACACACATGCACACAGACACACATACATACAGAGGGCCTCAAGGCTGGGCCATGGCATCTTTCAGCTGTGAAATGTAATTGAGTCAGTGATACAGTCTAAATATGGATTAGCTTGCGTGTGTGTGTGTGTGTGCGTGCGTGTGTGTGTGTGAGAGAGAGACTCAGCTGTCTCTCTGAATCAAGGCGTCCGTTTCGGGGAGCCTCCTCTGATGTTATAATTCAACGTCAGCCGAGAAAATATGGCCATTTGTTTCCTTTTGCTTTTTTTTTTCTCTCTTATCAAGCGGTTTGTCCGCCAGTGCTTCAGAGGCATCTAATAACGCGCGATCATTTCTGCCGCGGCGCGTCGCCATGGCAACAGCGTTGCCCAGCCGGCCCGGAGCCCGGGAGGCCCGTTGGTAGCGGGCGGGCGGGCGGGCGGGCGGGCGGGCGGGCGGGCGGACTGACAGAGCAACATGGCGAAGGAGTGACAGACAAGTCTCATCAAACACCGCGCCTGGCCAACGGAAGGGCAGCGGGTTTCATTAGAGGAACGGGAGACAGTCTGAGCGCCTGCCTCTCCGCTCCTGGGTCCCTCTTCTGTAGTTTTCACTCGAAGTGCGCGAGGAAACGCCGCCGTTTCCCATGGCCTGAGATCGAGTCCGGTTACGGAGCGGTGTGGATCTGCTGGAGTAGATGGGGTGAGGGGGGGGATCAGGATCGTCATGGGAACATGAGGCAGGCTCCGCCCTGTCACCTGGGCAGTGGGCTCCGCCCTGTCACCTAGGCAGCGAGCGAGAGTGATGCCCCCGGCAGCTCACAGTGAGAGAGTGACGCTTACTCTGGTGTCTCTCTGAGGGAGGGCGTGTGCTAGAACAGGTGTGTGTGTGGCAGAACCAGGCAGACCTCATGCACACACGCACACACACTCACACTCACACACACACACGACACAGACTTACACACACATGCGCCCATGCTCACTCGCGTCTGCAATCACATTCAAGCATTCTGTCAAAAACAACAAAAAAAACCCATATCCTCTCTCTGGCACATACGTGTGCATCCACACGCACACGCCGCGCACAGACGTGTCTGAGAGGGGGATTTGTCATCCGCCGTCGTCACGGAGAGGATTTGCATGCTAATGCTTTTATAAGACAAGGGAGGGAGGAGCCCGGCGACAGCGACCGCACCACCTGTGGGGGGGCTGCCCGAGCCCACGGTTCTCTGGGAGAGATGGGTGTGGGACCCGAAAGGAGGGATGAAAAAAGAGGAGGGAAAAGGAGGTGAGAAGGGAGGGATGGAAAACACAGAACAGAAAGAAGGGATGATAAAAGAGGAGGGGGAAGGAGGTGAGAAGGGAGGGATGGAAAACACAGAACAGAAAGAAGGGATGATAAAAGAGGAGGGGGAAGGAGGTGAGAAGGGAGGGATGGAAAACACAGAACAGAAAGAAGGGATGAAAAAAGAGGAGGGGAAAGGAGGTGAGAAAGGAGGGATGGAAAACACAGCACAGAAAGAAAGGATGAAAAAAGAGGAGAGGAAAGGAGGGACCAAAAGGAGGGATGGAAAACACAGAACAGAAAGAAGGGATGAAAAAAGGAGGGTAAAGGAGGGACCGAAAGGAGGGATGGAAAGCACAGAACAGAACGGAGGAGAGCGAAAGGAGGGATGGAGTAGACTCTAGGAGAAGGCGTGCGGCGGAGGGATGGGACTTCGTTTGAAGTTCCGCGTAGGTGTGCGTGGCGCGCGCGTTAAAGTCCCGGGTGAACCGCCAGGCCTCATTCGGACGGCGAGGGGGTCCGCTGTAGGCGCAAGCGGCCTTATTTCAAGGTCGCGCGCGTTCTGTTCTAATTAAACGCGGCTTCTGCGGCTGCTCAAGACCACGAAAGGCAGCGCTGCTGGATTTTTTTTAAGACACGTTTCAAATGCAGTTTTCAGCCTGGTGTACTAACCCCTTTTCTTCAGTGGGAATTATGTGACATCTGGGGCTGGTGTTGAGGGGGGGGGGGGGGGCTGAGTTGAGTGAGATAGCTGGGGGGGGGGATGTGGTGGGGGGGGGGGGTGGCTGAGTTGAGTAAGATAGCTGGGAGGAGGGTGTAGCAGAGGCAGTGATTGGAGGAGAGAGGGGAGTACACAGGAATTGCGAGACGGCAGTTGATGAGATTTCTGGAGAATTCCTGCCCCCCTTCGGCTCCCGGGATCGGTGCCCGGGGTCTGAGACGTAGCCGGGCCGTCCCGAAGGCCCGCCCGCCCCCCCTGTGCTCAACACTTCCTGTCAGCGCTCGGCGAAGGGTGCTAATCCCCATTAGAGACCGCAGGCCGCCCTTTTATTTCGTGGATGCCGCAGAGTTAATTATTGTCCTGGCTGGTAAAATTGGCTTTGCCCTAATTGGCTCGGTCGTTAGAAGAAAACGCCACCCCCCCCCCCCCCCCCACCCCCCTCGTAACCGATAGTTACCCGACTGCGCCTGTTAAAGTCGTCACAGCCAGTAATTCTGAACCTGCAAACTCCCCCTTTTATCAGCGCGGTCGTAAAAGAAAACACCAAAAAAAAAACACACTGCAGCTCGCGCTCGTTACGGCAGGCCTGTCACGGCCGAGGGCTCGGCTTCTCTGAAGCCGGGGGGATCGTCCTCGGCCCCCGGCTGGGAGGCGATCGATGAATAGAAAGGAGAAACAAAAGAAAAATCATCTGGAGCGTACGTTCCTGTTGCCCGGCTGGAGCCGCGCTGACAGCCCATAATCTGGACAGGCCCAACCGCCCGCGTTGTTCCCCCCCCCCGCGCTCCAAAACTATCCATTATTACGAGCTTTTCTGCAACGAACGCATTGATTTTCGCTTGGGACGATGCTCTGGGGCGCGCTGCGAGATTCGGAGAAGCGCGGCTGGCGGCTGCCGCCGGGCTGCCCGTTGGGCACGCGAGCCCAGGACTCGAAACGCAAAAAGCGGAGAGAGAGAGAGAGAGAGAGAGAGAGAGAGAGAGAGAGAGAGAGAGAACTGCTTTCTTTAAGACGACAGCCAGGTACCGCTCCAGTGCCACGCCGTAGCTTGATCAGGAAGCGAAGATTTCTATCCTTTCCGGACCAATCTGGAGCCCGCGGCGGCGCTGTTGTATTGAGGCTGGTCGACACGTACTGTTTCAAAAGTGCTGACCGGGCTCTGTGAAAAGATTATTAAACTGCCACAGCCATGTAACTGAAATACTTTTACAGATTTGTCTGATACTATTCTGCTTAACCAGACTGCACTTCCCCTTTTACTGTCCGAAGGTAGAGCTTTGGACCATTTTTTGCAATGCTGGGATATGAGCTCTTTATTTATATTAGAAATTAGAGGATTCAGAAATGCAGTCATTAGTGCTGCAGTTTACCCGTAATACCATTTGGCAGACTGTGAAAAAACATAAATGGAAAAAAATGTTTGCAGGTCCAAAACTGTTGAACCATTAAAAACTTGATGAAATTAATCATGCAAACATTAGGAAACAGAAAAATCGTGCGAACAGGGTGTATGACGCTATTTAAATGGCAAGCAAGAAGTCCATTTTTTTTTAAGTCCATGTAAAAATAAGTTCTTTAAACATACTGAAGATGAGTAACATGTTCTCATGCTCATCCCCTAAATAAATACAAGCACCGCTTGCTGGACCTGTTCACCCTGCAGTGTTCCTTCAGGATGTAGTGCCTGTCCTAAGATATATCTAACAAAATGTCTCGGAGGATATGGTTTTTTACAAATCCTTCATAGAGCTAAGTCAAGAAAAAATATGCCTTTGTCCCAAACATTATGGAGCTTACTGCTGATAAGATATATAGATGAATGTAGTCATTTGTTCAAAAGAGGCATGGGTCTTTAAAATGCTAAAGTGCTTCTGCAGAATCTTTTATGGGCAAAATATGATGGAGATACTATTATCATGCAAGACTGTAAGCAAGACGGATTAAAATATTACAGTGCTGTAGACATTAACCATTGCATTGGCTGAATATTACTTAGCACTTAGCTATTTTGCATTAAGCCCTTTTCTCAGCCACCTATTCAAGGGAAGCACTACTATTTAAAGTAAATTAGCACCACTGACGTAGTTTCAGCATAGTCCTCGTCTTTTCGTTGCCCACGGTTACCTGTGCTATTATGTCAATTAGTTTCCAGAACAGTTTGGGTTCCGTTATTTATCACTGCATTAATATCAACACGTTACCGCAGGCTTGTGTGCCCCATGTCTGCTGCATAAAAGGTCTGCATTTTCATAAACATTATGCTAGATATGACCTTTTTTTGATACTTTGTAGATGTGTGTGTGCATGTGTGGGTGTGCGTACGTACATGCGTGCGTGCGTGCGTGCTTGTGTGTGCATGTTTGCGTGTGTGTGTGTGTGTGTGCGCGCGCGCAGATGTGTAGGTGTTCGTATGTGTGTGCGTGTGCGTGTGTGCATTAGTGTGTGTGTGTGTGTGGGCATGCATATGTGTGTGTGTGGGGGTGGGGTGAGGGGGGTTCTGCTTGCTGCTGAATATGTGTATTTCAGTTTATGAATATGCACAATCTCCTCCAATCTGCCTTTTTTAGAGCTTTCTGTGTCCTCCGGTATCTTCTGTCTGGGATGTAGGCAAAGAGATTTCTCTGTAATTCAAATCAGTCAGTGAATAAAAGCCCTTATCTGGCTTCAAGCTGATTCTTTTTCACGTCTTTATTTCCTTGGCGTTATCAGGATTGTAGCACAGCCCCCAAGCTACACTAAAACATGTATTAACCCCCCCATCCAAAAAAAAGAAAAAAATAATTAATAAATAACTTGAATGTGTACATTCAAGTGCTCAAGGATTCAGTAATTATATTGTGGTAGATGCTGCCCTCTGGTGTCCAATGAAGGGAATGAACAGGGAAGTCATCACAGCTTGATCATGTGACCAGGGGACGGCGATAAATTGACCCAGTCATCAGGTGACATTGCACAGGTGCTGATGGGAGGTGAAGTCCAGGTCCTGAGGTTGAGGAGTTCACTCAGACTGGATCTGGACCTCCCCCTTTTTGTGTCTTTTCATCAGCACTTCTGCAGAGGCCTTTGGCTGACCTCTGTTTGACTGCAGTCCCGGTGCCTCGGCTGCGAGAACATTCCTTATTTGATTTATCATTTCGTCGCGGGGCACTTGTGAAAGGCTACAGGCCGCGCGGATCATGGTGAAGTCATCGCGTTTCGAGAAGAAATGATGATGAACGACTTAACCTGCGCCTTTTCATAAATCACAAACGGTGAAAACAAGTTTTTTTTTTTCCCCCGTTTGAATCGATGCCTCGCAAGACGCTGTGCGGATTCGCTGATCTTCACAAAAAACACTGATCGGCGGCGTCGCCGGAACGGTGAATCGGAGGAGCTGATCCAAGTGATTTAACGACAACTTAATCCTAACAGCAACATTGGCTAATAAAAGCAAAGTCTGCGAGCCAATGGGAAGACATCACCCGGGCGTGTCTGTGACATGCTGTGATGGCAGAAGCGAGGGCTTCGGTTTCACTGTAAAAGCATGTGAACACCAGACTACAGGTGCTGGATGATAACAGACTCTGTAGTTATGACTCATGTTTAATGTAAACTCATTAATATGTAATGAGCGGAATGAGTGACTGGGGGTGGGCGGGGCTTGTCCTCGGCAGGATCCTGGAGCTGCAGCAGAACGGGGACATGGACATCCTGAAGCTGAAATGGTGGCCGCGGGACGGCCCGTGCGACCTGTACTCCACGGTGCAGACGCAGCCCCGCGGCAGCGCCCTGGACATCCACAGCTTTGCCGGCGTCTTCTGCGTGCTGGCGGCCGGCGTGGTCCTCTCCTGCCTCATCGCCATGGTGGAGACCTGGTGGACCCGACGGAAGGGCTCACGGGTGCCCTCCAAGGAGGTGAGGGGGGGCGGGGCGGGGCGGGGGGTGGCAGGGGGGTCTCCAGGACAAGGGCCAGGGCATGGTGGGGGTGGGGGGGGGGGGTCACCAGGACAAGGGCCGGGGAATGGTGGGGGGGGGGGGGGGGGGCGGGGGGACGTTTGGTTCAGGGGGATGGAGCACAGATGGAAACTATCACTTCAGTGCAGTGTCCCACACACACACACACACATACACACACACAGACACATACATGAATACACACATACAAACGGGGGACCAGAGGAGCTTTCATAGCATGCTGATAGGCAGACAGAGACATAAATGCACTCTCAAACCGAACCCGATTGGTCGAGCACGGCGGTTCCCGTGGAAACTCCAGAACGAGGGCGGAGCCTTCAGAACCGTGAGGCGGTTCGGGAAGCCCTCCAAATCAGCCGGAAGCTGACCTAATCTGACCACCAGAGGAAACTGGGCCGCGTTTCTGGGCCTCTTATGAACTGTTGCGGATTGGCTGATCTGACTGAATTCATTATGCAGTCATTCATTTATATGGACATAAATTTGCTGCTATAATGAATGTGCTGTTCGGGGCGTTCAGGACTGCTTGTGCTTGCTTAAGGACAAAACAGAAAAGAAGGTCAAGTGATTTTAATTTCGCCAATTATAGTGATGCCATTATTTATGCCATTAACAGGTATTTGTTGCATGGAAATCAGACTGTTCTATTTAAAATAATTAGATACAAGCATAAGAAAATAGAACGATGTGCACTGCTGAAGAGGTGCATAACATCCGTTTTATTTTAGCTAACTTCTGTAACGGATGTTACACGACCCAACAAAACTCCATCCGCAAATATTAAGGGATGGGGACATAATGTTCTTAAAGGACATGTGCCAGGGCCCAGGAGTAGGCTTGGTGTTCCCTGGTCTAGACTGTCGCCGGTAAGATCTAAACCTCGGGTTCGCTGTGTAAACGGTTCAATCGCAGCAGACCCAGTTTATTATAGAAGCGACTGAACGCTTCTGCTTTGATTTGGCAATCGAAATCCCTGCTACTGCTCCAGAGGCCTGGTCTGCCAAATTAATTTCCAGTATGAAGCTCCATAATGTCCTGTACAATATTCCCATTTCAATTTTATTTTGTTCAAGAAGATGGAGAAAAATAACTATTCTAGTTTACTCGTGATATTTAACATGCACTCAAGTGGCAACAGTTTGTGATTAAAAATAAATTGAAGACATAATGAGAACATTGTGAGAAAGTAAATTTAGATTAAATCTAAAACAATGATGTAATAATGCAAAATTACTTTTACGCTGAATTTGATCATAAGTTAATTATATAGAAAATTAAGACAGATAACCAGCTAAGACGAAAGGCCTGCGTGAAAGCCAACATAATAGATAAAACAACGAATACAGTAACATTGATAAGGTAAACACATTTCAGTTCAATTTACGTTATAATTAAAATGTGGTTTGTAATAAAAAAATAAATACCTTGCAATTCAATTTAAATTTCCAATTAAGATTAATAATATCAATGTGGCATTCACATTTTGTGCTGCAGATAATCCCAAATAATTAAAACAGTTGGTTTGCAGGTAAGTCACGTGCAGGTTTTTACAGGTATGTGTGATTTAAAACAGCATTTTCCTGGCAGGTAGCTAAACCCTTTGAGATTAAATCCTCTAGAATTCCAACTGAGCAAGTCAGAGGTGATGGTAACAAGGGGGAAAAAACCATCAATCATCGTTTTTTAATAGTCATTTCATGTGCGTTTCTCACCATCACTTCTCTCTGCAAATATGGAACTTGACCCCAATCCCAACCCCCATCCCAGCAGCGACCATCCCCCCCCCCTCCCCCCCCCGCCCCAGCTCTCGGCTGACGGGTAATTGAACCGGACCTGTGTGTCAGCACGCGGCCTGCCAGAAGTTTAAGTTTAAAAAACGGATCTTTGATTTCGTTAGTCATCCGCGGAGAAGCTCAAAGTGTTTTTGATCAGGGAGCCGAGGCGTGGCGTCCGGGGTGAGGCTGGCCCCCCACCTCCACGGCTCCGTTCCCCCCCACCGCACACCCCTGTCCCCGAAAAAAACGAAATCACAGCAGCTTTTATCTGTCAGTGTGACCAGCATGCCGCCCCCCAGGACACCCCCAGATTCTATCAACGCACGGGGTGCCCTGCTGTCTTTAATTGAAGTATCTTTATGACGAGACTGTGAGTTGCAGTCATGAATATGTGAGGATAAAAATAAATAGAAATAGAAAAAATATGTGGGCATTTATGTTTTAGTAATATCTATATAATAGATATAATAGGCATGGGAATAATAATAGTTATAGCTATACACAGTAAGATGTCCTGTGTTAATTCAACTTTTAACAGATAACATTTGGCCCCTCTCTGGAATGTGGAGACCAAATGTGATCTGTTGAGAGTTGAATTAACACTGTCAGGGTTGAATTATTACTGGACATTTTACTGTGCAGCGGTAGTAGTGTCATCAGTGGTAATGGTCATGGTAGTAGTTGTTCCAACAAGTTAAAACGAGATCGTCTTGACGTCTTCCAGGTGTCCTCATTCAGAACGCGTGGTCTCACCTGTTGTCACGATGCAGTCAAAGTACCCCTGAGACACTCAGTTTTTATTTCATAGACTGCAGTCTCACGTTAACTTGTATTATCACTAATTAAAAAAAAGACAGCTCAGAAGAGAGGCAGGGGGATCCTGTAGAGCCTTTGGCGTTCATTTTTTTTCCTGGCTGGAACCCACAT